>VDFB02073226.1:266604-312120 GCA_007258455.2 Sequoia sempervirens
ATTGAGTGTTCCAACAATTGGTAATGTTATCATATAATAGTGTTGGTACTCTATAGATCCCAACAATCACAAGATTAAATTTTATTAATAATATCTTTATTTTTGAGTTAGAAATATTTATTAAGCAAAAAAAAAATTGAAGATACTATTTAATAAAGAAAGTCCCATAGTTAAAAATTTAATAGTTAAAACTATTGTGGCACGAAATCTGTAAGTTATTTTCGATGGGTATTTTGCAGAAACCAGTAATTTATTGTTCATGTATTTCATTGTCTGTTTATTGTTGCTTTTGATAGGAGGTTGGAGGGTTTTAACACTAATGCGCTGCAAAATGTGCGAGAAATTATATTGATTAAGTTGCATTGTCAAAAGAGCCATTGTGGTGTTGGTTTGATAACACATTATTTATTGTTCATGTATTTTGTTCTATGCTTATTGTTTTGGTTCTATTGCAGTGAAATATTTTTTCTCTCACCCAATAAGCAAGGCTATTTTGTTTGAAGTTTTTGTCGGGATTTTCATCAGCCCATCTGGGAATTGGATTTTCCAGTGCTGGGTTTCTATCGGCAGGTGGGGAGGGCACCTTTTTTTTTGTGGCATCATGGGAGTTGGCAATTACGCAAGTTGGTGGCCATCAAGAATGGTGTAGTCGTTATGGGGAAGGTAAATGGTAAGTGTTTGTTGTCGCGAGTGCCAATGCATCTTCTCATTCATGCATGGAGGTGCAGGCCGAAGGAAATGCTATAGTGAATGTTGCTATGTGGGAAAGCACACTTTCATTAAGTTGTATTGTCGAGAGAGCCATTGTGGTGTGGGACACACACAAGACTATTTTTAAAATTGTTGCCTTCGGCTCTGGTTTTTAGCAGGTTGGAGGGTTGTAAAACTATTGTGCCTTGGAACCTGTAAGTCATTTTTGATGGGTTTTTGTAGAAATGAGTAATTTATTGTTCATGTGTTTAGTTCTCTGTTTATTGTTGCTTTTGATAATAGCTTGGAGGGTTTTAACACTGATGTGGTGTGAAATGTGTAAGAAAGTATATTGATTAAGTTGCTTTGTCAGAAGAGCCATTGTGGTGTTGGTTTGATAGCATATTATTTATTCTTCATTTTTTTGTTGTGTGCTTATTGTTCCTTTTGATACCAGGTTGGAGGGTTTTAACACTGATGCGGTGAAAAGTGTGCAAGAAAGTATATTAATTAAGTTGCATTGTGGAAATAGCCATTGTGGTGTTGGTTTGGTAGCAGATGACTGTAAAAATCATCTCCTTCCTCTCTGTTTTATAGCATTTTAGAGGGTTTTAAGGCTGTTCTGCGCTGAAAGCTGTAAGTGGTTTTACATGGTAATTTTGTGTGAAAGATTAAATTTTTGTTTATGTGTTTCGGTCTCTACTTATTATTCATTGTGATTTGTTTGTATATTTTCCATTATACCCATTTTGGAGACTTCAAAGAGATAATCTTTCTCTATGCATGGTTTTATTGTAGTTAAATCTTTTTCCTCTCACCCAAAAAATTAGGTTAGGGTTAGTAGTTTGTACCTTTGCGGTTATACCCACTTTTGGAGACTTCAAAGCTTGACAAAAAAATATGGTTAGCATTAGTAATTTTCCTCGGGTTTTGTTTTTTGATTGTGCTTATCATCCTCCCATGCTTTTGATTGTGGTTATTGGGCAATGAAATTAATTCTTGTGTTTTCATATATACATTTGCGCATTCATTGAGCTTTGATGCTTTTGATTTGAATATAGTGGGCATCTTCTTTGTAGTCTGCTAACAAATAGTTGTAATTGTATAAGAGGAGCTGCATTATTTGGCATTTAGTTAATAGAGAAATAGGGAAATTGTAACATAACTAGTAGGAAAAGATACATACATGTGTTTATCCATATATACATATATAAATAGATGTATAAAAATTTATTATCCCATAGGCTATTTTGTTTGAAGTTGTTGTTGGGATGTGCGTCAGGTTAGCCGTGAATTAGATTTGTCAGTGCTTGGGGTGGCCTTGCCAGCGGGGATGTCACTGGTTTTTTTCCATGGGGATGTACATCTTGGTAGTTACATTTGACATTGTTGTTTTTTTAGCTAAAAGAAAAAATATTTAACTACAATAGTTCCTATGTCAATGGGTGTAATGGCAAAGATGCATGAAGATAACTGCAAAAAAAAGAGAGAATGGAAATTATATGTATATGTATATGTATGTATATCTATATGTAAGTGTATATATATATAGAGAGAGAGACACGCATATATACTCTATGCATCTTTGGTGTTATACACATTTTGTATAGTTAGTTGATTGGTATCTTTCTGATTGATTTAAGTTCAAGTTCTTGCAAAGAGTGTAAAACCTCGTCCCACAACCTAGAGGACGATGCAACACTACAGAAGCACAAATAATTTTTTTTCTTAAAAAGAGTAAAAATGATGAGTGAAGTAAACTACTCTAACACATACATCCTCTAGGCCACGCAACACGTCTACATGTGAATTTGAAAAACTTACAACATTATTCTAAAACATAGCATATGCAATTAACTCATGATAACATCATACATCAAAGAATTAACCTATAGCATAATAAATTAAAGATGGAAATGTAATGAACATATTTCCACCGATACAACACCGCTATAAACAATATATACCATTGAATCCAACAATGAATAGATCATACATAATGTTACAATTACAACACAAGGAATCCTCCTTGATTACAAATAAGGAATACAATATAAAGTGTCCATTGTTACAATGAAAATAAGAGAAGTGCAAATCCGAAGAAACACACAAGCTCCTCGAACTAGAAGATCCCACCATCATGAACATGAAGAGAAAACTCCAACAGTGTAAGGTACACGCCACCCAACTATGTGGTACCCATAGGCCCAACCCTCATGCTAGGAGATAGTAAAAGGTAACCAAGACAAACCTACTACCTCTAGACATAGGCAATAAACAAAACGACACTATACCAGTAAACACATAAAAACACTATACCAATAAACACAAAACATAAGGTTGTACATTGCTTCCAGAATTACTGAATCAAATACATCCATTGTATAATACAAACCGAATGTATAATACAAACTGACTATACAATACAAACCGACTGTTGTCATAGGAGGAGTGTCATAACAAAGGTTACATTGGTTATCCAAAGGAGATCTTCTTAGGTACCGACCCCCATCTTGGGTTATCCTGTAACCTCTCACGAACTCGGCCCCACATGCACACCAATGCAGAATCAATTATCTATTGAGAAGACAAGATAACGATCTTGCCATTCCAGGCCTTCCCAACTCATCTCAAGTCTCATACTAGCCCTTGAGCTAATGAGCGAGGCTAAATTATTTGATTAAATGTATTAAGCTACTTTATCCCTAATAAAGGTTATTTAATTTCCACTTATTAAATTAAATTTTACACGAGTTGTCCTGGGACCACTTTGTGTCCTGACCCCCATTGAAAGCCACTCCCCTATCGACAACACAATAATATATTCCACAACCCAAGGGTAGATAGTGTACAAAATACGATAACAAATATCAACCATTCTGCAAAGAAAAACACATCCCATTCGTAGTAACTCGGTGCTCAAATTAAATCACACAACCCGTTCATAGTAATCAAGTGTTCAAACTAATTCACACATCCCTACGGATGTCAAATACTGAATCTCAAAAACATGCACTACCCAAAGAAATATCAAAAAGGGTGAACAAAAGATACAATAACCCTTTCACAATTTTACAATCTCTGGAAGAATTATATTTTCTCGACAACCAATATCCCCAATTCCCAATACACAATTACAGAAGAATACAAAATTACAATAAGCCACTCTAGTAATTAAATATACAACCATTAGGATTTCCCAAATCCAATAAATCAACAATGAATTCAACCAATTGTTTAACTTTCAGTTTGACAATTACTCATAATATTCAACTCAAATTGCCTGCAAATGTGAACAGAAAAGAACACAGCTTAAAACAATTCAGGCACTTAAATAATCTAGTATTCGGATTTCCTAAATCCAATTTGAATCAATATCTCCAATTATTCAAAGTAAATATAATTTCATTTGCAATAATAAAGAAATAAAATAAAACTATTTACTTAACTTCATTTCCACAGTTTCATATAATAATAAAATCAATTTCTCTATTACAAGATCATTGCATTCTAAAATCCCGTACTAGTACATTAAATATTTTAATAACACAATATATATTTAAATATAATTCAACTTCCTCTCCAAGTCATTTTATTTTAAGATTTACTAGCCCATGCATTTGCATGCTTATATTAAAATATATACTTCTGTTTACAAACCATAAAGAAATTAAAACTAGTTGTTTAACTCAAATTTCACAAACCCATATAAATAAAAATCTCAATCTTTCTAATAAAATCAATTTATTATAAAACACCTACTTGTGCATTGCATGCACTAATTAACAGCATGATATTTATTTAAATAAATATCATTTTTAAATAAATATATATATTTTCTAATTACATAATCCAATTATTCTTTTCCAATATTTATTTAAAAATATTTCATATTAAAATATCTAATTTTGCATGTGCATGTACCTATTTAAAAATACATTTAAATATATTTATATTTAAATATACAAAAATTATATGCAATTTTTTTAATATATATTTTTAAATAAATATATATATATATATATATATTAATTTACAATTTTCAAACAATACTAAACATAAAACCAGTCTGTTGCAACTTTAATAACTTTCAATTTCGGATCTAAGTTTTTCTGAAATGTTTACTGAAGGTGCACCACACAATCTTTTAAAACATATAAAAAATTTAACCATACTCAGTTTGTAAATATTTAGTTATGATTAATTTAGTGACCCCCTCTCTCTGCTATTTTGATTTACAAATTACTAGAGGTTTCCAATTTTCACACATCTACTAGAAGATTTCAGTTTTCTCAAATTTATTAGAACATTTCATTTTCAATCCTACAGAGTTTTTGTAATTTCTTTATTGTTTTCTTTTGAATATTTTTATTGTGTTAAAATTTATTCCCTATAGAGATCTAAATATTCCATGGTAATTTACCTTTTTCTACAAAAGAATAAATTTTATTTTCATAGGAAGAGGTTTCTAAGTTTGATTTAAATTCAACAGAGGTTCAATAATCCCACTATAATTTTATTTTGTATAAATCTATTTCAAATACTCATTTTAACAGAGGATCCAAATTATTTTCTATAGAGGTTCAAATTTCACAGCAATATTTTAAAAACAAAAGCTTCTACAGTAATGAAAACCTTTTCTAATCTTTTCCAATTTGCATTACAATAATTAAATAACTCTTTCAAATTCAAATTCACAAAAACAATTAAGGAACCTATTTCAGAAGAATTGTTCCCTCAAGGATTGATGCCAAGCTTCTCTGAACTTGTTCTAGAAGAATTGTTGCCTCGAGGATTGATGCCGAGCTTCTCTATAACTTCAATTTGCCAATGTTGCTAAAGTTTCCTACAGAAAAATTGCCACTTCCTAGAGAACATAAATAAACCACAGCCAAGAATTTCCACAAACTAGATTCCTAGAATTATCAAAAAGCTTCTAAGATCTACAATTTCTTCAAACCACAGAACAAATCTTTTTTCATTTCCCAAAAACCTATGTTCTTCTTTTTCCTCTTTTTTCACCAATCTCAATCAATCTCTTTGTAAATCAATTTTAAGACAATAAGAAAACAAATCCTTCTAACTTTCAGTTCACACAACAAATATCTCTTCTTTAACAAACCAAGATATTTCTAAGATCTTTTCCCAAATATGAATTTAAAATTAAAACAATTTATTTAATCCAATTTACAATTAAATAACTTATTTATTTTAATTCCCAATTAATTTAATAATTAAAATTACTTAATAATATAACTTAAATTAAATTAATTAATTTATAATAAAATCTCCATATTAATTAAATACTAATCACAACATATAATTTAATCCTTACAATTTAAACTTGCACGATAAATAAAATACCAAGACCAACATGGATAAGGAATATGACCAACATATAGAATGACGACACATGCGCTAGGATAATGGTTTGACTAGGTAGCCTGTTACTATCTCCTAATCATTACTATTGAGTAGTGGACACACTCAGACCTGTGAAAATAGGTGAAGCCATTGTCCTATACCTGCAAACCTACAGCCAAAGCAATTGTCGTACATGTATCCAAATAATAATTCATACACATCATGAAAAGAGAATCACGGAAATCACAGGGCACTCGCAAGTGAGAGATGAAATACCATCCCCGTCACTAATACAGTTAGATCAAGACTGACAAAATTAAAACATCAATAATTAATAAATGAGCATACATCAATATTAACTCAAATAACAACTATGCTAATCTGAAAGCATGTTATAAACAAATAATCAGTCACAACATCAAATCATCAAAATATCACCATGTCTGAGTAACATTCAATAGTGTCATAAAGTTTATCAAACAGTAACATAAAGTCTAGATGAAATCCAAGAAGCTGTCCAAACAAGGTAAACAGAGGGGCATTACAAAGAGGATCGTGTACATTTTGAACAACAGCGTAATTTATTCTTTTATTTGCATACAAATAGAGTAATTATATAAAAGGAGCTGCATTATTTGGCATTTAGTATTATAGAGAAATAGGGAAATTGTAAGACAAATATTAGTAAAATATACATTCAATATTGCATTTACTTCATATGACTTAGGCAGATATACATATGCATATATGGAAATAAATTGTTTAGTTGTGTTTGAAATTGTAATGTGTGTAAACATATCATATAATCATGCAACTGATTTGAAATATTCAAAAGTAACAATGACAGAAAAATTAATATGGTGGTCATGTTCTTTTCAGTCTGTGAATAAATAGTCATTCTATAACAATAGTTGCATCATTTGGTATTGAGTATTATAGAGAAATAGGGAAATCATAACAGAACTATTAGTAAAATATACATACATATTTTTATGCATATACACATATATATACAGATGTATAAATAGTTATATATATATATGTATATATGTATATATATACGTATGGATGTATATAAATATATATATGGATGTATACATGTATATATATATATATATATATATATATATATATATATATATATATATATATATATATATATATATATATATATATATATATATATATGTACATATTTGTGTATATATATATATGTATATATTGATATCTACTTGCTATATGTTTCTATCTTTGAGGTTAAACATAAATAAATCCTATTTACGACTCAGATGAGGGAAATCCTGTCGGAAACTTTAAACAAATAACAAACACTCTACATATTTATATATTGAATACCTATATATTTGCAATTTCCCCATCCATATAAGACCATAATGACAGACATCCATGGAAAATGACTTACAGATTCTAGAGAAAAAGAGTTTTAACATAATCAATAAATAAACCATTTATACAAAACACCCAAGCAAAACGACCTTCAGATTACATAGTGCCACAGTTCTAAAACCCAATGGCTGTTTTGAAAACACAACTTAATCAAAGTATACTTTCACAACCGCCAACATTTAATATTGTATTTGTTTGATCCGTCCCCCATTGTACAACAATGCTAGAATCTGTAAACACTCGTACACGGAAATAGTTACCATTCACCTCCCTTCCATAAGTTTTTAAATAATTAGTTTTGTTACTAATAATCATTTTTGTTAAAAATGTAAGCTATCATATAATTTTATATGTATTATACTGTAATAGTTGTTAGGCCTAGATACACATTTATATTTGATATTTTTGTCTAGCTGATGAATCAATTGATTGATTATGATTTAATTATCATAACGTAGATATGAATACTAATATATGGTAGACCCGTTTGATGGAAACCATGTTGGAAACTTCAAACAGATAACAAACCCTCTAAATATCCATATATATACAATTACTCCACATCCATAAGAGTATTAATTGCTTTTAAGCTATTAAAGATTTCTTCATTCTTCTGACAACTCAATATCTTGTGCAGATCTGTCTTGACTGTCTTAAGTGTTTAAATGTCTTAAGTGTATATTTCTTTATTCCTTTTTTACTTGTGCAAGAAAAGAGGCCTCTAAGAAACTTGATTGACTTGGTGACAGGAGATTCTATTGACAAAGGCTGAGGTAATTGATGGTTTTGCCAAGTTTGATCTACTTTTAAAAAACCAAAAAAACTGAGTTAATGAGGAGCAACATCAGGTGGAGATGCATCACAATATTCAAGGTTTACATCAAGAAACAATGTTGGTCTCTCTTGCATAAGAATAAAAATATCAAACACATTCAAGTTGGAGAATCAAGCATTGAACTTGAAAAATCATTTCTAAATGCTTATTATAATAGCTTGAAATGTCCGTTTCTCGCTTTTATTTTTTGTTTTAGGCCAACTAGATCATTGTTTTTTTCCAAAGTTGGGCTAAAATTGAACATTAGAAATTGACTAGACTTTACTTTTGGGCTAAAAATTGAACAAACAAGTTACTTCACATGTGATTTTTGGTGCTTAAAACAAATTCATCTTTATATGGGCTTAAAAATAAACAAGTGTTTTCTTTGTCTTGTAATTGCTTACACAAAGTAATACCATTGAAAGGATGTATGTGCTTCTCTCACGCCTTAAGGCGATCTTGAGAATCAAAAGGCCTTTTGGTGATCTTAAGTTGGGTAAAGTAATTGCCTCTACACTTCATTTTGGGAACTAAAATTGAAGAAAACACTTTGCGAGTGTGAGTGGAACCTATTGCATGTGTTCTCCCTTTGTTTCTATACGAAGGTTGATCAAACAATGAATGTGTTTACTTGCTATTGTTTATCTTAGAGGGTCTGCCTTGGGGAAAAAGTACTCACCCAAGGGAACGACTCAACCGGTAGCACTCTAAAGCCAAGATTATTTCTAGCCGAGATATAAAAGTGGGTATTGGAACAAAGACCAGTATCACGCGGTTGGCTCCGACGAGATGGGAAACAATGGTCTCTTGCCACGTTGGGTCAACTCCTATGAACATAAACTACAAATTAAAACCCTTGTTGTAGAAAGACCAAAATCCCTATCTATTTGTTGGTGCAAGAATGGTCATTTTGAAGCTGCCCCACACTTTTACAATTTTTAGTAGAAATGGAAAGTATGCCATGGGAGTTTCATGGGTACTGATGCTTGGCTGCCCCGAGAAGTGAGTGTCGTGGAGGGGAGCTAGTGGGGACAAGCATCTAACCATTCGCTAAAAATAAGTGTAGCTGGACTTGTCCAAGTGGGGACTCAACAAATATAGGTTTTCATATCCATAGGATTGTGCTTGTTCTTGGTTACAAAACACATTGCTTGATCGAAAACATTAGAAAACAAAAATTCAAAATTGGCATCAAAATCTCAGATCCTTTAGGAGAAGCAAATATCCTTGAATGAATTCACATGTTATTTCTTTCCCTTGGGATTCTCATCCTTAGAGGCTTCTAAGCTTTTGGATTTCATCTCAATTTGCTCCTACTAAGGTCAACCTTAGGTAAATTTTTCCTTAATTTCCTTGATTCCCACATAACACACTTTGTGGGATGATAAGAAGTTAGGACATTGAACATCCAGTTTGAAAGCTAAAACAAGAAGTGTGTTTGTGATAAAAGCAATTCATTAACCAAGATTAACTCAAATTGAACCCGACACGTGTGCTTGTTTATCTTTTTATTGTATTTTGAGCAAACATTGGTCTTTTGGTTTGAACTACTCTTAGAGAAAAGAATGTTCTTCAATATCTTGGTCTAGTAAACAAAGTCTATCTAAGTCTCTTAGGATCAAAATCAAAACTTTCATCCATCCCCCAAACATCAAATCAAAATCACCTAATAAATAATTCTTGGAAATCTTGAAAAAATACCTCATGCTAAACTTTGGGAAAATGATTTGAACCAAATCAAAATCATTTCATTTGATTAGATGTGTGTAGATGAATCCTTCTCCACACATTTAGTCAAATTATTGACTCTTGTGAACAAATCTATCCCTTGATAACATCCAACATCTTGGGGTTAGGAGTTCATAAATACAAAATAAAAAATCTAATAAAAAAAATCATCTTGTTTGGTTAGGTGTGTTTAGAGGAATCCTTCTTCTTACACTTAGTCAAATTAGCATCTTATGGACAAATTTACTCTAGGACAACATCCAACCTCTTAGAGTTTATGAGTTCACTATCCAAATCAAATCAAACCAATCCCAAAATAGATCAAACATCAATCCAAGTCCTAAAGTTTATTATCCTCTTCGAGGTTTCCTAAGAGTTCCAATCATTCACCAATCATCCATATTTCACATATCATCACCATCCTTTTCTATCCTTAAAATATTAGAGTTTCTTTTTTGTACCTAGAGTTTGGATCAACCCAAAGAATTAGAGGTGCACCTCCCACATTCCTGAAAAATTGATCCTTATTTTACGGTCCAAACTAGACCTCAACACAAGAATAACATGGAATATAAACTTGCTCCATACATCATGAGTAATCCAAATCAATTGAACTTTCAAAGCCTTAGACTTGAGAGGATATTGTTATAGTTAGATGTTGTTCCCTCTGTTGATGTGTTTTATGCACCTCTCAACACAGGCAATGCGTAGGTGCACTACCTCTCTTGAAAGACAATATTCCACAATCAAATTGCAGAACACTATCCCGAGGTCTCTAATGTCAGGTCTTGACAGTGCTTGGAATATCTCAGTTGTTTGATGTGATTTGCTGGAATCACAAGGTGGTCTTACGGATGAGTTACAAAGCATGGGAAGTTGGGTTTGCAAATGGAGTTTCAAAGTGCTAGAAGTGAATGAACAGTGGCTGTCCACTCAAAACAGCAAACTGAAACTCATCAAGTTCATTTGATTTAGCTTCATAGTGATGCTTTGGGTCCTACTCTAACCAAGGATTAAAAGAAATAGCAAAAGGAGAAGGGTTAAGAAAGCTATTCTAATCCTAAGCTACGAATGAATAGTAACAATGGTTGCTGCTAAAGTAGACAGACTTCCTAAACTGGGTTTTGCTTGGCCAAGAGAAACCTACAGTTGCACAAAACCAGTGTAATCTTCTAAGGACTACAGATTTTCACATCACATACACACATCATGTACATGCAATCGAACTAAGTTGTAGCAATAAAGGAAAGAGGCTCAGACTAGCTTTGCAAAGTGATTCATCATCAATGAACCACAAAAAGCATGAGCTGGAAGTTCATCAAATACTAAAAAAACAAACACCATCATCACTCCCATTCAAGAAACTAATACTAAAACAAACATGGAAGGTGATCCATGCATACATAAAGAGAAAACTCAAAAGGAACACCCATAAATCATGCAATGTTGCTTTCTATTGCTATAGAATGTCTTTACATCAATTCTCCAACCCTTACAAATGAGGGGCAAGCCCCTATTTATAGTTTTCCAAAGCCCAAATGAATGGCTAGGATTCAATTACATCGAATGTCCCAAATTCAATTACAATAGGGTTTCACTTAGCCTCCATTATCTAGCAATTTAAAATACATTCCTTGTCTTTTCCCTGTTTTGTCATCTAGTGCCAGTTACTGTAGCAATTTTTTCATTTAGCTGATTTCTCTTTTCACTGTAGCTAAAATTGCATGAAAGTTATCATTTGCTTGATGTGCTTGCAGTGTTCTTCCTTTGATCAAACGAGTCCGTTGATGATTGGCATCGATGGATTGGTAGCCCCTGATTTGGGCAGAAAGCTCCTTAGAAATCATCATCATTTGGAAAAAGGTAGGACAACTCCCTCAATGGGCCTGTTCGATAGACCTACGGAAGGCTTCTTAACTCCTGCAAACACGAAGTGTCGTAAGTGCATTTATACATGAGTTAAGGAAAATGTCGGTGAAACCTACAAATTCCCTATTAGATCTATCCATGCATGATAAAAATATCTTGATATTCATATTTGGAGCTCATTTGGACCATAAACATTAATGCGTGCTTCAAGGTGAGAGCGCTAGAGGGCGAAAAGATGGCGAAAGAAAAGCTAGAAGGCAGACATCAGATGGAAGCCAAAACAGTCAAGAAGAAGGCGGGCTCCCGGATGTTCAAAATAGTCGGGAAGGAGGCGGGCTCCCAGATGTTCAAAATAGCCGAGAAGGAGGCATGCTCCCAGATGTTTAAAATAGCCAGGAAGGAGACAGGCTCCTAGAAATGGCCACAGAGGGGCCGGGCTCTGGAGGCCAAGAAGGAGGTGGCTGTTGGAAGTTCCAAAACGGCCACGGAGAGGCGGAGCCCCAGAAATGGCCACAGAGTGGCCGGGATCTGGAGGCCGGAAGGGAGGTGGGCGCCGGAAGTTCCAAAACAGCCACGGAGAGGCGGAGACCTAGAAATGGCCACAGAGTGGCTGGGCTCCGTAGGCCAGAAGGGAGGTGGCTGCCGGAAGTTCCAAAACGGCCACGGAGAGGCGGAGCCCTGGAAATGGCCACGAAGCGGTTGACATCCAGAGGCCAGAAGGGAGGTGGCTGTCGGAAGTTCGAAAATGGCCACAAAGAGGTGGAACCCCGGAAATAGCCATAGAGGGGCCGGGCTCCATAGGCCGGGAAGGAGGTGGCCGCCGGATGTTCCAAAATGGCCATAGAGAAAGGGAATTCTGGAGGAAAAGTTCTAAAACTATCGAACCTTAACGAAACATTGACGAAACCTTGGTAGTTCATTTACACACTTCAAACACATCCCAGATCTAAAAAAGGGTGACCCCAAAGTCAAAAATGAGGAAACATGAGCGACGGGGGTCCACGGATGTTTCCAAACAGCCAAGGAGGAAGGAAATTCCAGAGGAAAAGTTCTAAAACCTTGGCAGTTCATTTATGCACTTCAAACACATCCCAGATTCAAAAAAGGGTGACCACTAAGTAAAAAATGTGGAAACGGGAGTGACGGGTGTCCGCGGATGTTTCCAAAATAGCCAAGGAGGAAGGGAATTCCAGAGGAAAAGTTCTAAAACCATCAAAACTTAATGGAACGTTGACGAAACCTTGGCAATTCATTTACGCACTTCAAACACATCCTAGATCCAAAAAAGGGTGACCCCAAAGTAAAAAATGAGGAAACGGGAGCGACGGGGGTCCACGAATGTTTCCAAACAGCCAAGGAGGAAGGGAATTCCCGAGGGAAACTTTCGAAACCATCGAAACTTAACGGAACGTTGATGAAACCTTGGCAGTTCATTGAAACACCCCAAACACATCCCAAATCCACCAAAAAGTTGTCCCAAAGCCAAAAATGAGGAAACGGGACAAACAGGGGTCCATGGATGTTTCCGAAACAGCCAAAGCAAGACAAAAGGCAGAAAGGGGATGGGGGACTTTATTTCTCCAAAGATTTGAATACCCCAAGTAGGTGAATTTGGGTAGGGGAATTTGATCGTTTGAGGGCACATGACCAATTTGGGCTTGGAAATGGGCCACGCAAAACAAGACAGGAGCAAAGCAACCTGTCGGGAGCAAAAAAAAGGGGGTCCCTGCCTACGGTGGGGCATATGTGCAAAACATGCACAACAAATGGCAACTCACTGGGGAAATGCTCCAGAGCATTTTGATGACAAACTGGAATCACGAACCCAGAATCTCTGGTTTCGATCTTCACGCTAGGGAAAACAAACCAGACGCCCAACCAAAGGATTAAAACCATTAGCCAACCCAACTTTCAGTATGCTGAAAATCCAAGTGTGTGCAATTGCTTTAATTCCCATTCTTCAGTTGCTACAAGAACCCAAGCTCCGTTCAGTTAAGCTACGTAGTTTATTCTAACTCCAAAAGCATCTGAGACATTGCCTCGCTGCTAGTCAGGCGTCCATAGCCCTGATGAGGTTATTGTTGTGATTCTCCCGAACATTGCTCTACTACCGGCCGAGTGTCCATAGCCCCGATAGAGTTGCTCGAATACCCCTAAAAATTTGAATTTTCCTTTCTTTTAATTTTCAATGTTTTGTTTATTTCTTTCTTTTCTCTTTTTAACTCTTTGATTTCAACCCGCAAGCATTGAAGCTCACGCTTAGGGCTGAGAATCACAGTGGCACTAGAGCAGAATTTTACATTTTTCACTTAACTAGACTTCACAAAAGGCCCTATAGTGACCGTCGAATTCTTAAAATGTGTAAGAGCTATAAGATTTCAGAATACGTCAAAGTTAGACTAAACCAACAACTTATCCTCTTCGAATTAAACACCCAGATCACTTGACACTAACAAAAGACCTTCAACATCCACTCTGAAGACTTGATTAGAGTTTGACAAAGAAATATGTAGAACAACCCCAGGAAATAAGTATGGTTGTTGTGTGCACAGATGTGCCTAGCTAAAAGCAGACGGACCCCGAGCAAAGCAGCAACAAAGCGAAAGCAAACAAAAAGAAAACAACCTACATCAAACCAACTAACCTAAGGAAAGCAGGAAAGCAGAGTATTTACAGGAAACCTTTACTACTAAAAAATGAGCTATGTGCAAAGATATTTACAAAGCACTATGTTCAGGCAGGGCGAGCTGACATTAACATTCATTGGATTTTGCAAAGCATGCACAAGCAAATGGGCAATCGTTAGCGTTCTTAACCATGCAAATTTATCTTTATATTCTGAAAAAAGAAATTCACCATTGCAGCACTCAAGTTCAATCACCTCATCATGAAAAATTAGCAATTGAGGAGGCTCATTGAACCCATGGTTAATCCATAAACATGTTTATTTTCCCTTATTCCCATAATCAAAATAATAAGTGCAGTTATGAGAAATGATAGGGGCAAGGAAGGATAAAACCTGGATGTCATCACACAGAGGTGGCAGTGTTGGACAGTCGAGAGCAAGCATAACATCCTTGATTGTTGCATTGGCAACTTCAAGTGGGCACGGTGGAGGGTGCAACACTTTGGACATTAAGCGTGCATAAGGCTGGGAAGACGGGGCAGCAAACAACTCTTCCAAGCTGTGAGCAAGATCCACAATCCCAATTGGTTGTTCTTGAAGGAGGAACACCTCGCCTTGTCGATCATCTGTAATCTTGGTGCCCTTTTGATGGTCATCTTCAAAAGGTAGCATGCTCTCCCATTTCCCTTCCCAAGTGTTTACCTGATTTTTGTGACTTTCAATGTCATGGGATGATAACATGCATGAATCTGTCTCATTGCATCTCTTTGGTTGTGAAGGAAAATCTGCAAGGATTGAGGCAGAAGGACCCTCAGCTGCAGCCTGCGGTTGACCAAGCTCGTCGTATTTGTTGGCAGCCATCGAAACACCTCCACCTTTATCTTCTTCCTTTTGTTGTTCATGTATCTCCTCATGGTGCCCACTTGTTTCCTCTTGGCCACTATCATTGTAAATGGAGAAGGATCTCCTCTCCCAATCTAAAAAACTCTAGTGCATCATTGTTCAAGGGCTCAAGGAGTATGTATTCATCACTACCATCTTCTGGGATGTGCTCTTCCTCGACACATGAGCATACCTCCGTAGTGCAGCTCCTAATGGAAAGAAGTCATCAATTGATGGAACCTCATCAAGGGGACCAAATTCTATTGCACAATTTCCCTCCAAAGACTCGTCAAAAAACCCACCGTCCATGGCACATAACTGCTCTTCAAGAGGAAGAACTTCTTGATGACTGGTGGACAACATTCCCACTTGATCTACTTCATCGCTCAGAAGTCTGAAACTGTATTGTTGTCCTTCTTCTATTGCTGCCCCAACATCCTCTTGAGGACTACCTTCAACTGAGTCATTAGTTGATTTGGGATTTTGGTCTTCTTCTTCAATCCTTGAAGTGGCTGCGGGAGGTGATGTGTTTGGTTGTGCCCCTTGTCCTTTGACTTGCTCAATGGCCTCTTGGCATAGCTTACATGTGAGCTCTGAGTGCGATGAATCATGGAGTCGACACCAATTTGGGAGCAACAATATCTCCAAATCCACTTGGTATTTCAACTCAATCCAATCCCTCGCTAGTCTCGAGACGAGCTGGTCATATCTTTCCACCAGTGGGTCCTCATCATCATTTGGGAAGGAAGGTGAATAGTAGACAGCTGTGGCAAGTGGTTGTTCCCGCTCCTCCAAATCTGCATTTTCAGATGCTTGATCATTTTCATTCATGAAGGAGAGGTCCTCTAATATAATATCGCTTATTTCTTTTCCATCATTCTCTATTGTCCCAAAGCTGTCAACCTTTTCCTCTTTCTGATTTTCAACATCTTCATTTGCTGCCCTAGCATACACTACTGCAAACTCTTTTGATTCATCTTCAACTGCCAATCCATCTTCTAGAGCAGGGGACTGCTTTTTTTCAACGGAGGAACAAATTTCTGATCTGTTTCTAGCTAATTGTTCATCAAGGCAGCTTGTTGTCCTAAGGAAATTATCCTCTTCCTTTTGGATCTGATCCTCTATGTCTACTATCCCAACACTAGCCTGTGTCAGATTTCTTGATTCATCTATGGTGTGTTGTCCTCGAGCTTCCAACAACTTTCCCACGTCATGGCACGAGTCCCCTTTACTAGGAGATGGCTGGTCCAACTTGTTCACATGATCCTTGACTTGGGCAATGACATTTGTGCATGATGAGCAAGTGAATTCAGAGTGGGTGCATTGTGAAATCTGCACCAACTTGACATCAATATTTCCTCTAATCTTGGTCCATCCTTGCTGCTCAAATGTTCCTAGATCAGCTCTTTGAATGCCTTGACTGCCATGGTTCTCAATTCTTCCTCTAAGTCTGCAAGGGCTAAAGGATGATATATTTCCCAAAAGGGAATTTCTCCCTAAAAGACCTTCTCAATTCTGTCCAAGAATGTTAGACACCCCAATTCACTATGCTTGCAAGTGCAATGGATCTGACATCTATCTGCCAACACAAATTGCTGCAATGGCTTCTTCAGTCTCTTGTTCAAATTTGTATGCAGCTGAGTGATGTCAATTTGTGCATGCTGCTCCATTTTGACTCAGCTTCTTTTGCCTTCAAAATTTTTAGATTTTTAGCATTGAAAGAGATCTCCCTATCTCAGATTTCTTCTTGAAAGGTCACTTTTCAATTTTCAACTTTCAGCTTTGTAGCCTCAACATGTCATGCCCTCCTTCTAGCGCTAGTTATGTTGATGTGTTAGGAGGAGGGAATAAAATGAATCACTTCCAACCTTTAGCTTTTTACTCCCAATGTGTCAGCCCTCCTTCTAGCGCCAGTTCTGTTGATGTGTTTTTTATGCACCTCTCAACAAAGGCAGTGCGTAGGTGCACTACCTCTCTTGAAAGACAATATTCCACAATCAAATTGCAGAACACTATCCCAAGGTCTCTAATGTCAGGTCTTGATAGTGCTTGGAATATCTCAGTTGTTTGATGTGATTTGCTGGAATCACAAGGCGGTCTTACGGATGAGTTACAAAGCATGGGAAGCTGGGTTTTCAAATGCAGTTTCAAAGTGCTAGAAGTGAATGAACAGTGGCTGTCCACTCAAAACAACAAACTAAAACTCATTAAGTTTATTTGATTTAGCTTCATGGTGATGCTTTGGGTCCTACTCTAACCAAGGATCAAAAGAAACAGCAAAAGGAGAAGGGTTAAGAAAGCTATTCTAATCCTAAGCTATTAATGAATAGTAACAATGGTGGCTGCTAAAGTAGACAGACTTCCTAAATTGGGTTTTGCTTGGCCAAGAGAAACCTACAGTTGCACAAAACCAGTGCAATCTTCTAAGGACTCCAGATTTTCACATCACATACACACATCATGTACATGCAATCGAACTAAGTTGCAGCAATAAAGGAAAAAGGCTCAGACTAGCTTTGCAAAGTGATTCATCATCAATGAACCATAAAAGCATGAGCTGGAAGTTCATCAAATACTAAAACAACAAACACCATCATCACTCCCATTCAAGAAACTAACACTAAAACTAACATGGAAGGTGAACCATGCATACATAAAGAGCAAACTCAGAAGGAACACCCATAAATCATGCAATGTTGCTTTCTATTGCTACAGAATGTCTTTACATCAATTCTCCAACCCTTACAAATGAGGGGAAAACCCCTATTTATAGTTTTCCAAAGCCCAAATGAATGGCTAGGATTCAATTATATCGAATGGCCCATATTCAATTACAATAGGGTTTCACCTAGCCTCCATTATCTAGCAATTTAAAATACATTCCTTGTCTTTTCCCTGTTTTGTCATCTAGTGCCAGTTACTATAGCAATTTTATCATTTAGCTGATTTCCCTTTTTACTATAGCTAAAACTGCCTGAAAGTTGTCATTTGCTTGATGTGCTTGCAGTGTTCTTCCTTTGATCAAACAAGTCCATCGACGATTGACATCAATGGATTGGTGGCCCCTGATTTGGGTGGAAAGCTCCTTGGAAATCATCATCATTTGGAAAAAGGTAGGACAACTCCCTCAATGGGCCTCTTCGATAGACCTACGAAAAGATTCTTGACTCCTACAAACACGAAGTGTCGTAAGTGCATTTATACATGAGTTAAGGAAAATGTGAGTCAAACCTACAAATTCCCTATTAGATCTATCCATGCATGATAAAAATATCTTGATATTCATATTTGGAGCTCATTTGGACCATAAACATTAATGTGTGCTTCAAGGGTGAGAGCGCCAGAGGGCGGAAAGACGGCAGAAGAAAAGCCAGAAGGCAGACAATGGACGGAAGGCAAAACAACTGAGAAGAAGGTGGGCTCCCGGATGTTCAAAATAGCCGGGAAGGAGGCGGGCTCCCAGATGTTCAAAACAGCCAGGAAGGAGGCATGCTCCCCGATGTTCAAAACAGCTGGGAAGTAGACAGGCTCCCAGAAACGGCCACAGAGGGACCGGGCTCTGGAGGCCGAGAAGGAGGTGGCTGCCGGAAGTTCCAAAACGACCATGGAGAGGTGGAGCCCCAGAAACGGCTATGGAGTGGCTGGGATCCGGAGGGCGGAAGGGAGGTGGCCGCCGGAAGTTCCAAAATGGCCACAGAGAGGTGGAGCCCCGGAAATGGCCACGGAGTAGCCGGGCTCTGGAGGCCAGAAGGGAGGTGGCTGCCAGAAGTTCCAAACGGCCACGGAGAGGCGGAGCCCCGGAAACAACCACGGAGCGGTCGGGCTCCGAAGGCCAAAAGGGAGGTGGCTGCCAGAAGTTCCAAAATGGCCACGGAGAGGCGGATCCCCGAGAACAGCCACGGAGGGGTCGGGTTCCGGAGGTTGGGAAGGAGGTGGCCGCCGAATGTTCCAAAATGGCCACGGAGAAAGGGAATTCTGGAGGCAAAGTTTCGAAACCATCAAAACTTAACGAAACATTGATAAAACCTTGGAAGTTCATTTACGCACTTCAAACACATCCCAGATCTAAAAAAGGGTGACCCCAAAGTCAAAAATGAGGAAACGGGAGTGATGGGGGTCCACGGATGTTTTCAAACAGCCAAGGAGGAAGAGAATTCTAAAGGGAAAGTTCTGAAACCTTGGCAGTTCATTTATGCACTTCAAACACATCCCAAATCTAAAAAAGGGTGACCCCAAAGTAAAAAATGAGGAAACGGGAGTGACGGGGGTCCACGGATGTTTCCAAACAGCCAAGAAGGGAATTCCGTAGGGAAACTTTCGAAACCATCGAAACTTAACAGAATGTTGACAAAACATTGGCAGTTCATTGAAACACCCCAAACACATCCCAAATCCACCAAAAAGTTGTCCCCAAAGCTAAAAATGAGGAAACGGGACCGACAAGGGTCCATGGATGTTTTTGAAATAGTCAAAGCAAGACAAAAGGAAGAAAGGGGATGGGGGACTTTATTTCTCCGCAGATTTGAATACCCCAAGTAGGTGAATTTGGATAGGAGAATTTGATCATTTGATGGCACATGACCAATTTGGGCTTGGAAATGGGCCACGCAAAACAAGACAGGAGCAAAGCAGCCTGTCGGGAGCAAAAAAAAAGGGGGTCCCTGCCTACGGCGGGGTGTGTGTGCAAAACATGCACAACACCCTCGTTCCTCATTTGGTGGCTAGTTTAGTCACATAGTTATGTATTGTGTCATTTCGAAGATTGTGAATCTTCTTTTGGTTATTGATGATTTTCACTTTGATTGTGAGGACCAAATTTTTTTGGTTTATCTTGTTTGTGATGGTTTAGCCATAGATTGTGAAATTTCTTTGCTTGTAGCCCTTGAGGTTACACATGATTTCGTGTTGAAATTGCACACATTTCTTGCTTTATTATTGCAATTGAATCCATATTTGATATTTATTTATGATCTTTGGTGGCTAAACTAGTTTTCTAATTGTTTTTTTCAGATGTTGGTCTTGTGTTGTAATGTGATTCCTCATAGAGAATGGGAGAGCTAGACTCGGTTGAGTGTATATGAGAAAGTAGACGCAGAGAACCTTGAGGATGGGGGTATGTGAGGCTATTATACAACTAGGACCCACTACCCACCTATCTGTGATGACAATCTCTTGGAGGCTAACCGCCTTATTCAACAAGAGATAGGTCATTGTGGTCTTGTTTGGATGGTCTCACTGTGTGTGTGTGGCCTAACACCATTAAACCACTGAGTGTGAGGTATGGATTATGTGAGATGGATATTGGCTCTTGGCTCATGGATTATGTATCATGGATTATTATGCTGCTTTCTGGTGTCCAGATGGACCCTTGTGTAGCCTTGTTATGTGATTCTCAGTGATGTAAGTATGTATGTATGCATAAATGCATGTTTCATCTTGGATATGGCTTCATATGAAAAGTTCAAAAGTTGGTTTATTGTGCTATAGAAAGTATAAATTGTTACATTTTTTCTAAAAATGATGCCAAATATGTTCTCATGTGTGAGATTGGAAATGTGTAGAAAACAAATTATATTGTTGCAAATTATGGTATTCTGGAAAGAATTGAGGGCTTATGCATCTTCTTACCCTATTCTTAGTGGAAATTAATGTATTCTTGAACAAATGTGGAAGTTAAAATAAATGCTTATGATGAGAATTATGACACATGTGATGTTAGCAAGATTAACCATGATATTTTGTTTCATGTTGAGATTTTATGAGTAAGGGATATGTCAGTATATTGAAAATGATTCGTAGAAAGGTGAATGTTATATGGATGTCCTCTTTATTTCGTTTAGTGATGAATGATGTATATTATATTTCTTATCCTTGGGATGAAGTACAATCGTTTAATATTGATTATTATATTTTGAGTACTAATGTGTGACATGGCTGCATATTGAGTTTACATGACTTCCAGGAGTGAGTCAAATCTTAGGGAGGGAGGATGTAACACCTCTCTAATATCAAGTTGTTAAGATAGCATTTGATTTTGATTTGGTATTCTAACTGTTAAATGTTGTCATAATGAGATTAGACATTGGCTTGGATTATATGAAAGGTTATCATAATTAGTATTATTCAAGATTACTTATTTATATGTTTATTTATCAAGTTATCATTGATTTTGTATAATTATGGATAGGAAAGGGATGATGTCTTAACACTCATATTCGAGAGGCTTACGATATCATGACTCCCTTCCTGATGATTGATGTTGCTTTGGATATATGTTATATTCACATGTACTTTAACGTGTAATTGAAAGTGATGCAGACACTGAGTATCGACACCGCCTGGATCCACAGGCCTGAGCATACTCATATCCCCGATGGTGGTTACTAGAGGTAGTCATAGGCCAATTTTTCCTATCCTAGCTCACTGTACCCTGTTAGGACAGTGTTTTCCTTATTGGTGTATCACCGTCCAATTGCCTAATGGTAACTTCCGAAGCACCTTCCTACCGTATGTTTCGGCACACCCTTCAGTTGTATGTGTCTTACCAGTATGCCTTGCTGAGGTATTTTGTCTTGGCTTCATGAATCTTTTATATGGCTATTTATTTTGGTTGTCAGTGTTATGATGCATTTTCGTTGGCATCTTTCATGATTTTAAATATGGTATTTTTATGGTGGTTAATTACTTGGGGATTTGAATTGATAGTTACTTGAGGTTTTAAATATTTTATTTAAAAGATTTATTGACCTTAGGGCAGTGTTTTCCTTATTGGTGTCTTACCGTCCGGTTCCTTAATGGTAACTTCCAGAGCACCTTCCTACCGTATGTTCTAGCGCACCCTTCAGTTGTATGTGTCTTACCAGTATGCCTTGTTGAGGTATTTTGTCTTGGTTTCATGAATCTTTTATATGGCTATTTATTTTGGTTGTTGGTGTTATGATGCATTTTCGTTGGCACCTTTCATGATTTTAAATATGGTATTTTTATGGTGGTTAATTACTTGGGGATTTGAATTGATAGTTGCTTGAGGTTTTAAATATTTTATTTAAAAGATTTATTGACCTGTTTTGGGGGGGGAACTTTGTGTATTTTTAATGTTCCTCATTTAGTGAGTTTAATTAATTGTGTTGGGGAGCTTGAGAAGCTTGTTTAATTAAATGTCTTATTTTATGATTTGTTTTGAGGAGTTAGTTAATAAATAGGGGCAGCCTTGCTTGAATATATATAAATATACTTTTATTCATTTTGTTGAGAGGAGATCTTTTTTTTGATTTTGTTGAGGAGGAAAATTGCTGTCTTGGATGGTGAAAAAGAAACCCTATGTTTTGGTGATGGATTTGTGAGATTGTGAAAGTTTTTAGAGAAGAAAATTGTGGGATGTAAACTTATAAATTAATGAGAAGAAATGTGATGTTTTCCATTTAATTTACGAGTTTCGGTGTTGGTATCAAACTTGCTTGTATTTTGATTATCATAATGGCCTTTCTTCAATATTTATTCATGCAAAAATTAGAGTTTTATTTGTACTTTACCTTCATGATATAGGCTACAAAGGTTGCAGAGCATCACCGCCCTTTGTTAATGCCTTATGTTGTAGTTGTAAAGGTTCCAGAACATCGCTGCCCTTTGTTAATGTCTTGTGTCGCGGCTGCAAAAGTTTCAAAGCATCGCTGTTTTCTATTTTTGGTCCATGTTGTTGTTGCTATAGTTTCAGAGCAGCGCTATTAAAGTTCTAGAGCAATGCTGTAAGTTCCAAAGCAGTGTTGTTGAAGGTTCTGGAGCAGCAATGCAAGTTCCAGACCAGCGCTACCAAATGTTCTGGAGCTGAGTTGGGAAGTTCCAGCGCCGAGCTGGAAGTTTCGAAGCTGAGTTGGGAAGTTCTGGCGCCGAGCTGGAAGTTTCAGAGCTGACCTGGAAAGTTTCGGCACCAAGTTGGAAGTTTCAGAGCTGCGTTGCAAGTTCTGAAGTAGCTCTGCAAGTTCCAGAGCTACGCTGTTAAGGTTCCGGAGCAGCGTTGCTAAGGTTCCAGAGCATCTTCCTTGGGGCTCATATATTTGTTCTGTTTGGATTTTTCTCTGGAGGGTGGTTTAGTCCTCTCCTTGGGGTTATGTTCGGCCATGCTTGGCTATGTTTGTGATTGTTATTTTGTATTGTAATCTATTTTTGTGTAAGTTATTCTTTATGTTATAATTTTTTTTTATCTTGTCCTCTTTCAGTTCTTTCCTTTCGGGGAGCGTAGCCAGATGTTACACATCCACTAACCCTTTATAAGCAATCCATCCTTTGAAACAGACCCATGTCAAGAAACTGATCCAAAGCATGTCAAAAGAGATTCTGAAATCATTCAAGATCAAGAATTTGTATCTCCAAGATACTATAATGATCTAATGGACACTATCCTATCTATACAATATGCCGCAAATGATGATCATATCCACATAACACTTACTCCTCCATCTACCCATGAGATTCTTTCTTTGGATGGGCACATAGATGATTTGCATAAAGAACATGATTCCTTTACTCTTGAAATTATGACACAAAAAGAGGAAGTTATTGATTCCTATAGTCAAACTGAGTTGTCAACATACGGATCAGATATATCCCAAACTCAGATTGAGGACATCATGAATAAAGATATCCAACATTATCCAACCAAGGAAGCAGATAAGACATAACATGATATTTCAGAGTCAGTAGAGCAACAAATATAAATCAAGTCATTTGCAGTGGTCATTTATCAAAGCATGCTTACTGAACAAGACATCTCAAAATAGGTAGAATCAAGGAACAAAGATGCTACTACCACCATACTAGGGGAAACTATGTCTCAAGAAAACATCAACATAGGGAGCACGAAGAATCCTTATGATGAAACTGATGCTAATACTACAACTAGCCATGTCATGAATCTTCGTCGACCCATCACCCCATCCATGAATTGGGACCAACATTAGAATAAAGATTTGAATCAAAGCACAAAGAACATTATCAAAGTAAAAGAAGCTAAGAAGCATATCAGACAAATCAAATACAAGTGTATACGAAAGAATACAAAGAAAGATTATCCCTATCAAACTCCATCAGTCAAAGAAATTATGGGGAAAAATAAAAGAGGGAAAAGTATCCATCAAAGATGTCCATAAAGGAAAAACTAGGCTTTGCAAGCGACGTACAAAGTGTATCAAACAATTGGTCCTAATTCCACGCACACTTTTGTATCCACCCATCATTGCTTATCTTACCAAGTTTGGATAGTCAAAAGTTCCAAACTATCAACCAATGCATCTTTTATTCCTAAACACACTCCATCCATGCCCCCACGCATGATATCCAATTCTCACATTGACCATGTATTGGCAACGACCCTTCATCAGAAGGATTCAGAAGACACTCTATCACCATGTGTGCACAAAAATAAAGTTAACTCCAATATCGACGAAGCAGATCAAGAATCTCAAAAGTTATATTCAAGTGCATGTATCTTGGAAAAACAACTTCTTCAAGAAGGATATCGATGGAACATTATGATAGAAGGATCTACATCAACACCAAAAGGTGGTTTGACATGAGCTTAAAATCTTTTAGAAAAACCAAAAAAAAATAAAAATTGTGAAAATCCAAAAAAATAAAAAAATCATGAAAACAGTAAAGATAAAAATCATCCTCTAGTGAAAACCACTACAGTGGTGCTTTGGGAAAGACCATGATGAAAACTTGGAAAATAGGTGTCATGTGTGGATTCGAGCATCTACGTGTGCTAGTTAAGGTGAAAGCATCTTATTCCTTCCATATTAAATCTAGCATTCCATCCATCTCAGCAATAATAAATGCATTCATCCACAAACCATTTATCCAATCCATTTTCATCCATCTACATCCATCATCCAAGTTATCTTGATCTTGATGAAAGTTTGGGGCACACTTTACACTTGCTTATGGTAAACATATTGACATGGGTCATTTTCATTAATCCTATCCTACCCAGTGTTATCTGAGCCATGAAGCATTATCCAATGAGCGTTCTTTATCTAAACACCTTATCTTATCACAAGATAATCCTTGGCATCCTTTGCGTACTTACCATATCCATCCATCCATACACCTATCTAGGCATCTATCCATAACATTCCATACATTGCTAGACACTAGGGGCAAATATTTAGATCTCGCTTTAGGAATAAATCTTGATCTATATCCTCCAACTTATGTGGTGATTTGAAAATTGGAAAACGTGAAATAAAACTGGTCAAATCATTTGTGATCCAAAGTCCAAATCACTAGCCCATGGCATATTTTGATGAGAAAATGTTCTTTATCAAGCTTCATCTTTCATCGAACATCAACCCAAACAATCAATATCAGTCGCATCTAATTTGCACTCCAATGTCACATCAAATCATTCAAATAGATTTTGTTCGAAATCAAGCTTCAAAATCCTGATCAATCAATCCATCTTTATTTGGGATACCATCCTAATCCTTATGTTGCTAAACACTATCCTTGCATTGTTGTGTATCCTCAACAATGTTATCATCATCAATCCATCAATCTGATCAATCAGCCCTAGCTTGGTTTTCAACAAAATCCCAAAATAGAGCACTGATATCATCACACATCAAAATCCAAAAATAGGTTAAAAATTCAAGAAAACATCAAAAACATGGTTGATGAGCCCAAAATGTGCTCATAGTTTGGATATTATGATGAACTTTTAATACCTTTACTTTTGTTATTCATGGTTGTTTAAACTCTGTTGAAACCTTTTATTGGGATATCCTGTAGCAAAATATTTTCATATTCCTGCAGCTTATTGTGTTGACTTGACTGCATTTATTACCCCGTTGACTCCCTAAATGGCTGGTATATCACATAAAGTTTTTGAATGATGAAATAGATTTAAATGTGTGATTAATGAATGGATATTGTGTATGTCCAATGTGCCTTTTCTTTCACATCTGTTACCTTGTGTTTCGTAGGTTGTTGAAGAAAGTATGATCGAGTCAAGCGCAGCCGATCTCGGCCTTGCAGTAAAGTCCATTTCCTGCACGACTTCGAGGAAGCTCTAGCGAAGACTCTTTGACCAAAAACGTTGGGAAGGATTTTTAATGACAGTTAATCTGGAAAGAGTGGAGCGCTAGATTCTCTCTGGATCAGGTTGAACAGATAAATTCATTTATGAAGTTTGTTCCTTGATTTTGGGATACACTTTACTTCCACGTCTTTCTCTGATAGGGTTAGTTAGTTAGTTGTTCTCCTGATTTTAAATAAAGTACTCCTCTTGCGTGAGTGAGAAGGAGATGATATTTAGAAATAAGATAGAAGCATAGTGATAGAGAGATAGCAGATATCATGTAAGAGTCAGTATGATAATAATGAAAAGCAAAATCTGTATGACAAGAGACAGAGTTTGTTGTTAGTTTCCATATCAACAAAGCAATGTATACCATTTTGTTTTCATGAATAAAGTTTGATGAAGTTCCGAGTCCAGCACTTGCATAACCAGTAGATGCTTGCTAAGGGGGCCCACTTAGTAAGTATCTGTAGTTAGTTAGTTAGCTGTTATTTTTTGTTGATCATTAGTTAGCTTTCATCTTTGAAGGTTCCATACAAACTCAGTCTTGTATTGCTCCTACAGCATCGGGAATCCATCCTTGTGTTTGTTCTTGAGCATAAGGCCAGTTCATAGTTTGTGTTTCAGTCATAGTTGTTATGGTTTTTGTTTTTAATCAAATCATGGTTGAGTTAATAGAACTTTGCATTACTTTCCTGTAGCATAGATAGAATTCCTTCCAAGTATTTATTTCTGCTAAGTTGTGACTGAAACTAGTTCTTAGTGCATATATTGTGTTGTGCCATATAAAGTATACATTCCCTGGTTTGACAAGTAAATGAATATCCATAAAGAGATATTAATCACCTGCTGGAATGTCCAATTCCCAGGAAAGGTTTTACTGTGATTTTCATATCCTTTTATGGGCGCGACCAATGGTTATACGAAATATGTTGTCTCTAAGCTTAAACATAGGCAAGACTAATATTTGATCAGCCCCCGAGACACCAAAATCCAAAAACATTCATAAAATCTTAGAAAACCCCAAAACATTTGAAAATCGTAAATCAAAACATTTGAAAAATCTCAAAAATAGCAAAAATAGCCTCAAAACATTTCAAAAACACCAAAAACATCCAAATATTTTAAAAAATTTATCTGTCTCATCTCGCTTTCACCTGCAATAACATCACTCATAATAAACGATCATCATCCTCAACCTTTGGTAAAACAATTGGAAACAAGTCTAGCAGGTTAAAAGTGAAAAATCAAAAACGTCAAGTCTCAGGTTTAAGTCAGTACGTAAACAAGTTTGCCAACTCTTTGTGTCAATAGCCTATCATCCAATCAATCACATTTCAATCATCTGATAACATCATGTCCTAGCATGTATCCTTCCTACAATGGACATTATTTATTAGAAAGAACACTTTGGATAAATGAAATGATGTGCCACCATCCACTAACATGTCCTAGGATGTATCCTTCCTACAATGGGCATTATCTTTTGGAAATAGTTTCAGTTTTTATCCTTAAAAACACATTCCCTTTTGGTTAGCGGTATTGAAGAACATCAACTTGTTTATTTACTTTATCTTTGTCTTTTGACTTATCTCTTTGTGCTCATTCCAATAACCTCTCGATGATGCCCAAACAAATGCATTTAGAGAGATAGGAATAGGGCAACGAGCATTATCTTTTGTCTGCTATGCTTGTTAGATGTTAGATATGTATGGAGGGTGTTTTGGGCAACTTGTTGACTATTGCATTGATAGGTTATACCTTTCCGTGTTTTGGTCTGAGATGTTTGAAACTTCTAAAGTGCATCCTAGCAAGGTTTCCATATGTCAGGTCTAAACAAGAATACTCCTATCTATTTGTCGAGTCAAAGTCCATCACACTAAGTGCAATGCCATCCTGGTTCTTTATACCTTGATACATCATGCTTATGCGTGTTATCAAACATAAGGTAAGTGGCCCTTTTAAAATCCCAATTCTTGATAAACAAATCATCCATTTCTCATCATCATCTCTCATAAAGTTGGCTTGTTGTATCCTCTTGTCATCATCTCATTTCTCATTTCTTCTTTTCTGCACTAACATCATACCAGAATAGTTAATCATCATCGCCAGTGCATCCATCCTGCATCCAAAAACCATCAATATTCTGCACATCATCTCACATGCATGGTTCATCATCATAATATAGACCTGTTAGTCTAAACATCTCATAAAACCATACATTTATATAAAACATCCAATGCATAATCATATAGGCATTATCACATCATCCATCTCACATGCATTGCATTATCATTTAAGTTGTTTAAAATAATATAGATTGGTTATTCTAAGCATCTTAAAACCATCTCATTTGCAGCATCATCAGAATCATCCATTTTGAACCTCTTTATCTTGAGATCGACCCTCAAATCGAATATTTTCACTCGATCTCTTGAGGGGGCAATGTACCAGTGTACTTCTTTCTGTTGGGGCATTTGAAAAAATCAGATTTTTTTTAATTTTGATTGCAATAAATTTATTCTTTGAAAAAATATGTTGTCAATTTGCATTTGTGTTGGTGTGGGTTTGTCAACCATAGGCTTCTTTTCTTCCCTTAGGGGAGTAATGGAAGGAACCATAGGAGGTTTTTCAACCACTTTCTCTTTGGGTTTGTAAACTTTTTTTACTTAAAGAGGCACAATGACATTGTTTTTTATTGTTTCGTGGTCTATTATAAGAAATGGTAGGATGATTTTTCATAGGTTGTTCTTGGATATTTGGAAGGGATTTTGGTTTAGTCATTGGTTTTTCAAGGATAGGTGGCTCAATCATGGGTGGAGGCATGTTTCTAAGGGATAATTCTGCTATGCACTTTTCCTTAAACTTTTGATATGCTTTGAAAAAGTAGTCCTCATGAGGTCTAATAGGTTCAATAGGCTTGACCCAAAAGAAATCTAATGAAAAGTTCCCACACAAAAATACAAGATTAAAGCCACTATGATGTATAGTAAATATTTCATTTCCAAAGGGAAACTTTAAACATTTATACACAAAGTTAACAGGACGACATTCATGGAGTGAAGCCATGGATAGCCTAACTTCACATGAAATTGATTCAATGATGGGATGATGGTGAATGAGACATTTAATGTTTTCAATCAAAATTTTAGAGGGAGATTTATTGAGCCCATCACAGGGAAAGAAAAACCATTATGCATTTTGATCCATGCTTTCAGTTTGTCATATGTATCTTGATAGAGTTCATGCAAAAATAGGAATTCTTCAGTGATCAAATTCTCTATATAGATGGGATCAATTAATATCCCATTAGTAGGCTTGTCATTGATTCTTCTAGCTATGTAAAGAGGACCATCAAGTGCATGTTTGATTATGTCTTTTTGTGAGAAAGCAATATCAAGGGGCATTTTGGTTGATTATGTATTGTGGGATGACATGAGTCTTGAACTACGTATCACAATAGTATTGCTAATAAGACACCAAGTTGTAAAGCTTATGCAAGAATTCACAAACTTAGTGTACACACCCAAAACAAAAAGAAGGTAAAGTTTAATGCAATGACCTAGAATGCAATTTTTAGATTCTAAACAAGGTAATTTGCTAATTATAGTATGCGACAATCTAAAAATTAAGTCTTGTAAATGAAATTTTTAAATCACACAATGCACTAAATGTATAAAATTAGGTTAGGTATAATCAAATTGATGAAATATAGACTTTGTAAATAATAACAAAAAATTGAAAATAGCAAACAAAAGTGCACAAATGAATATTTTAGTGCTCAAAAATTTAGATTATGACCTAATTAGGGACTGATTCACCCTAGGAAAATGGGTCCTATATTAGGGGTTTGAAACATTTTTTTATAGATTTTTAAGTGTTTACCAGTGATTTTCAGATTTAGGTTTGTTATAGTAAGTTTCAGTTTTAATTTTTTGTGAATTCAATGTGGAATGCAAGTGCAAATTATGAAAAAATGATAACCTAAAAGACCTAGTTTGATATGCAATTTTTGTTTCAATTTAAAAATGCAAGTTAATATGATGTCAATGATATGCAAGATGATTGATTTTTTTGTATTTTTTAGATTTAAAGAATGCAAATAATGAAATCCTAAAAACCCTAGATGCAATACAAAGTTGAATGCAAACTAGACACCCTAAATGAGACCTAATTCGATTCAAATGAATGCAAGATCTAAATATAGGATGAAAATAAACTCCAAAATAAAAAAATTACAATGCTCAACACATCAGGTTCACGAAAATGAAAAAGAGGGAAATAGGTGACCTGAAATGGAACTATGCAATTCACCTATTTCACTATAATTTCATTCAAAATGTGTGTTATAATGTGTAAATAAGGAACAATAATTAAATCTAACTAAAATAGTAATGAAAAGGGAGATCTAAAAAGGGTCAAATGTTGTGTACCTTTCACCAAAAGTTCTTTTTCAAAACTCACGAAGGACTCATTTTCCCTATGGCGAATGGGTCCTGGCTAGGCCTCTAGAAAATTAGTTTATAGATTATTTTCCTCTCAGTTTGCACTCCTAGATTCTAGTTGGTCACTATTGGAAATTTGAAAATAAAACCTATAACTCAATTCCAGTGATTTGACAACTTCCTTTGCAACTTTGACAACTTTGCAACTTTCTCCAATTTTTCTCTCCAATTGATCTTCAACCTAAGACCTACAATCACACATCAAAGAAGAGAAAAATGTTGTTTTGTTAGGGAATAAGGGTTTTCCTTGGTCAAACCCCATTTTGGTAATTAAACCTTAGGATGAAACAATGAAACATGAAACAATGATACCTTGTTTGAAACCTTGGAGAATAAATTTGAGATCTAGCATGAAGTGGCCTAAATGAATGTAGATATTGATCTTGAAACTTGATTAGAAACAAGGCTTTGAAATGCTTGATTGATCTTGAACACTACATCAACACATTAGCTCAAACCACATGGATGATGTAAGAAATCTTTGACATGACAAATGGAATCTTGATTGCTGCAATAATTTTCTACAAATCTTCCCTTGAATGCCTTATAAATGCTCTTGAATTGCTATCTTGATCATAATTTTTCTATTAGGACTTGAACACTTGAAAGCTTAGATGAAACTATGTGAAATAACCTTGTATTTATACATATTTTAACATTAATTCCCTAAATTCAAATATCACAACCCAACATTGAATTATGGATTTCAAATCATTAAAATAATGCCAAAAACATATCCAAAAGAGGGGTTCTATGTCTAAATTAGGATCCATTCACCATGCGGTGAATGGGTTCTAGGCCACCTACCTAGGACACACATCAGACAAGGTGAAATGTTATGCAAAACTAGGGTCCTAGGACATAGTGAGGACCCATTCGCCATGTGGTGAATGGGTCCTAGGTCACCTACATAGGACACACACATTATAAAATTAAGTGTTGTGTAATGGTATTTATGAATGTTGGGTTTTATCCCTCATAAATTGTATTTAATTAGGATTGGATTTGAATTAAAGGGGCCAATTAAGGAAAATTAACCTCAATTAATTAATAAATCCCTAGATTAGTGTGAAACTGTAAATAAACACCTTACAACACCCTAAATAAGGCACAATTAAGTCCATTTATTTTAAAAGGGGCCCTAAACTTAATGTAAATATGAAAAACATATTACAACACTAAACTAAGGCAACATTAGGCTCATTTTAATATTAATTATTCCCAAATTAAGTAATAAAGGGATACTTTTTCCGTTACTACAGATTGAAGAATGCTTTGAGGAAGAAGACAACTTGGATTTTTGTTATCAAGAGAAATTGATAGAATTAAGCTTGTAAAACTTGATTTTGTAACACTACTACTATAGATTAAAATTGCACTTAAGTTTGTAGGGAGAGGAGGAACATTACCATTTCTATGGAACCATAATTATTAATATTTTTGTTATATACTTTCTTTCCACTGCCACCCTCCTTCATTAGAACCACATATTGACTAACAATTAATTTCTTTGTGATAGGATTATAAAATTTATACCATTTAGCAACATTAGAATATCCCACAAGATACAAAGTTGAGATTTTTAATCAAACTTTTTCTTCTAAACTAGAACATATAGTTTTGATAACCAAATACATAAAAATGAGACAAATCAAGATTATCATCACTCAAATATTCCTTTAAAGTGATTTTTTGCACCAATTTTATTGTTCAAGATGCATACTACTATCTCCACTACTAGTGTTAGTGTAAATAGTGTCACTATATAACTAGTTTGTTATAATTACATTCTAGTTTTACCTATTACATTTTATTAAGTTTACTTTAAGGATATTTAGAGTTTTGTCTCACCTCATGTGGTTAAGACATGTGTCCTCACTTTATGAGACAACTCTTGCATGGTCACTTGACACTCACAAGAACACCCAGTGTCATGTGAGTTAACAAGTGTTCTAGAATCATTGAAGGGGTTATAAACATGCAAAATTAGCATACTGCATTTAATCAAGTTCACTAAATTCAATCTCTAAAGTCATCCATTTAAATTAAATAAATCAACTTTATTTAATTTAATCCTAACATCACCCTCTTTGATTAAATAAATCAAATCTTTATTTAATTAAATCTGAAATCATTTTTTGATTTAGTTTAATCCTTACATCTAAGTCAAATGAGTCAAATCATCTAATCCTCTTTTAAATTAACTAAATTAGGATTAAATCTAATCTAATGCATGTCACATTCTCTAGATTTTCCAACTTGCACAAATAAAGGATTTTAATTAATTTATTAAATCCTCATTTTCCCTCAATGAGGCATCTTTGGAGAATATTCCATTAATTTGGTGAATAATTGCTTTGTTAGATATGTATGGAGGGTGTTTTGGACAGCTTGTTGACTATTGTATTGACCAACTAATCTCATTTATTGGCACATTGACCAAAACTTGCACATCCTCCATCCACTGACATTTGGACAAGTGCCTCCTTCCTATTGGTTGAATCTTTGTCCCACATTGCTCTCTTTTGGGAATTCTTCCAACTTGATATTCTATAAATTGGAGGTCTCATTTCTCATTTTAGCATCCACAATCTTCATGCAAAGTTTTTGAAAGAGGAAAAAATGGGTTTTACAAGGACCCGAAACTATGAAGTTTACAAAATAAAGATAGAGTCATTAAAGACACCAAAGTCAGAAAGGATGTTAAAATAACAACAGTAAAAGACCACAACCACCAAAAAGGCTAGTGAAGGCCACATAACCAAAAAGAATAGACAAAAAGCCAACAATAGCTAAATTTGTGTCTTTAATAAATCTACAGTCTCAGCTTCCAGCTCGTTCATATCCTGAACCCCCCTCTTTAAGATCTGAACCATCTGTGTAGTAGGAGGCACTTTCCTTTTGAGATTGGCCTGGGTCCTTTTTGAAATACCTTGGTCCTCGTTCTTTCTTTCCTTGTTCTCTTCAAAATCAACAACCAACGAACTTTGTTGTGTTTTTTCCAGCTTTTTAGACATAGCATTGATAATAATGGCATTGTGCCTAGCCATTTTATGGTTTTGTTCCACAACTATTTTCAAGTTATTTTTAATTTTAACCATTTCATCTTCCAGAGACTTGTACTTTTCCTCAATGTCACCTCCTTTCTTTCCAATACTATTCTTATTCTGTTTCCCTTCTTCGTTGCTGAGAGCGGCCAACTTTAGTTCCAGCTCCTCCGATTTACTATACAGAGCCCTATTTCTTTGATTGAGCTCATTAATTTCTTTGATTGAGCCCAATTTATTATACAAAGCCCTATTTACAATCTTCATGCAAAGTTACTCTCTCCATATGGAGAGCTATTTTTTTCCATTATCATTTGGAACATTGATTTGTCAAGGGTTGGGAAAGGGTCACTTTTCACAACAAAGTGACACCAATTCACTATGGGATAGGTATGCATTTGTGCTTCTTTGATACTTTCAATTAGTTTATTTGGTCATTTTGTTTGTGAATTATGGTGCATTATCTCATAGGAGCATTTAGTAAATTTGCATGAACTAACCTTTGTCACGGAGTTTAGAATGTATGCAGATTTTATTGGTGCTCACATATGGCACTAGAAGGAGGGCTTTTCTTAGTTTAATCCAATCTCTGCAGGGCTTCATTTATACTAATGTTGTTATTTTCATTGGAAGAACAATGTTTCTGCCAATCTACTACAATCTTGAATATGTGATAAAGTATAATATATGTTTGTATTCATAAGGTTGCTTTACAACTCATTTCCATAGTTCAAAAGATAACTGCACCACATATCTATTTGTTGATGCTTTGCGTTTCTTACATTGATGGGTGATATTGTATTTAAGAAATAGATATAATCTCTATTTTCACAGCATGTACTTTCCTCTATTTAATTTGCTGTCGATGTAACTTTTATGGTTTGCAAACTATCCAAAAAAAAAAATAGCCACCCACATCATACATACTGTTGATATCCTTGTGATACAAAGTCTTGATTTTTTTAATTCTAAATGCTAACACTATAGTGGCTCGGAAGAATAATTTGTTATTATTATAGTGGCTTTGACTTGCATTGTCAGTAAATCATTTATTAATCAAATCTCTCATGCGTGCGCCTTTGTGTTCGTGAGGATGCTATGGTGACCTGGTGACAAGGCAAAGAAGTCCCACACCAAAGTCTGTAGTGATCACCATGTGGGTGTTAGTCAATGTAAATTTGGATTAGTGATTCTTCAGAGACTTGTTGGGATACTCTCCATGTAATGACTCCAACATCAAGCTTCAATCCTTAGACACCATTTGCTAAAAGTGTCATATTGAACAATTCCAATCCTTGTTGAAACATCCTGTCAAATAAATAACGTGTCTTGTCTATCATATTTAATGCCATAGATTCAATATACATAGAAGTTATGTATTTGTATTTCCAATATAAATTTTGATATGACTTTTTCCTTATCCAGAAGAAGATAGGAATTCAATTTTCATATTTTTTGTAGTAACAAAGCCAGATTAATGTTTATCTGTATTTTTTTTCTAACTTGAGTCTTACCTAAGCTCCTCTATGGAACACCTTGCATCAACTATTTCATCTGAGGTTTTATCTACAATATTTTGTTTATCTACTGCTTGCAATAAATGCTCCTAAACATTTTATTTTTTACTGCCTATAGTAAATTCTCATAAAGTCGCTAAAAAGGGGTGCTTAGTAAAAAATTGCTTATGCCAAGACAAAAACATAGAGAGCACGCTGCACAAAGACTGTGGAGTCAAGTCATGAAAGGAATCCTATCTACTCTCTATGCGGCCTCCAGCATATCAGTTGAAACTTTATTTTTAGGCAAGAGCTGACAGAGACAAAGCTCAGGCATAGAGAGACAAGGCTGTTGGTGGCGATGCTTTTAACTCATCCTATCATATTGCATTTTCTATGTGACATCCCATTGGTATTTATTGTGCTTGATTTATGCGAGTGATGTACATAAGTGTTTCAAAAATTGTGTTTGTATTTGCAAATTTGTTGAGGCCATGAGCTAATGTCTCTTTCAGTCATTTTGTCAAATAGTTCCACAACCAAGCCAAAACCAAGGAGTGGTTCTGCACCAAGTTGTAGCTCCGTAACATCCCAAATCCCCCTTGCCAATAACAAAATAGTGTTGTGGAAGGTCGAGTTCTGAATGGATTGTAGGGTAACCTATAATATTTTTGGGCATACATACAATGAAAGGACATGAGGAACAACACTGATTCAGGGCCAAGCAAAATTATGTTGATCTATGTCACAACAAACTTTTCTTAGGAAACAAACTTTGTTTATCTCTTTGGTAGCAAACTGGTGTTTTCCATACTTGTCTCTGACTAGATTTTTAATGATTCGTTGAAAACATGTGTTGTAATCATTACTGTTTTGGTATGATAGCAGAATTCATCATTTCCCCACAAAAATTTAGTAATATCATTTAAAGCTTCCATTTTAAATTGTATTTTTCATTGATAGATCTAAAGTATCGAATCATGTATATTCACTGACAATGCAGGGCGACAATAGTGAAAAAAACAAAAACATAAAATTGATTTGCTGCACTTATTTCAACTCTTTGATGTTGTTTGTAAAAGTTGGATCAACCAATTTTTAGAATTTTTTTAATGTTGGTGTGATAGATTGTAACAAAGTATATCATTAATAGTTTGTCATTTGGGTGAGGCAATTTCTCCAAGTGTGGATCAAGTGCAGATCTATGAATTAAAAAGGGCTTGTGAAATTGGAGAAATGCGAGGTCAATAAATATACATAGTTCATTATGTAGGGTGTGAAAGCTGCACTTTTACAAATTGATCAAATCTTTCTAAAAAAAGTGCAAAATCTTTGTCTGTACAAATATTGGTTGATACAATAAATAGTGACAAAAATATTTATCTCTGTTCAAATATAATCTTTGTTGCTATCTTAATATCAATTATTGAATATATATTGGAGGGGGCTCTTAATTTTGATGATTTCAACATTTAAAAAATTCAAGATGTACGACTGACATCAATAAGAGTATTAATTGCTTTTAAGCTATTAAAGATTTCTTCATTCTTTTGACAACTCAATAGCTTGTGCAGATCTATCTTGACTGTCTTAAGTGTTTAAATGTCTTAAGTGTAGATTTATTTATTCCTTTTTTACTTGTGCAAGAAAAGAGGCCTCTAAGAAACTTGATTGACTTGGTAACAAGAGATTCTATTGACAAAGGCTGAGGTAATTGATGGTTTTTCCAAGTTTGATCTACTTTTAAAAAACTAAAAAAATTGAGTTAAAGAGGAGCAACATCAGGTGGAGATGCATCACAATATTCAAGGTTTGCATCAAGAAACAACGTTGGTCTCTCTTGCATAAGAATCAAAATATCAAACACATTCAAGTTGGAGAATCAAGCATTGAACTTGAAAAAGCATTTCTAAATGCTTATTATAATAGCTTGAAATGTCCGTTTCTCGCTTTTATTTTTTGTTTTAGGCCAACTAGATCATTATTTTTTTCCAAAGTTGGGCTAAAATTGAACATTAGAAATTGACTAGACTTTACTTTTGGGCTAAAAATTGAACAAACAAGTTATTTCACACTTGATTTTTTGTGCTTAAAATGAATTCATCTTTATATGGGCTTAAAATGAACAAGTGTTTTCTTTATCTTGTAATTGCTTACTCAAAGTAATACCATCAAAAGGACGTATGTGCTTCTCTCATGCCTTAAGGCGATCTTGAGAATCAAAAGGCCTTTTGGTGATCTTAAGTTGGGTAAAGTAATTGCCTCTACACTTCATTTTGGGAACTAAAATTGAAGAAAACACTTTGCGAGTGTGAGTGGAACATATTGCATGTGTTCTCCCTTTGTTTCTATATGAAGGTTGATCGAACTATGAATGTGTTTACTTGCCATTGTTTATCTTAGAGGGTCTGCCTTGGGGAAAAAGTACTCACCCAAGGGAACGACTCAACTGGTAACACTCTAAAGCCAAGATTATTTCTAGCCGAGATATAAAAGTGGGTATTGGAAAAAAGACCAGTATCAGGCGGTTAGCTTCAATGAGAAGGGCAGCAATGGTCTCTTGCCACGTTGGGTCAACTCCTACGAACATAAAGTACAAATTAAAACAATTTTTGTAGAAAGGCCAAAATCCCTATCAATTTGTTGGTGCAAGAATGGTCGTTTTGAAGCTGCCCCACACTTTTACAATTTTTAGTAGAAATGGAAAGTATCCCATGGGAGTTTCATGGGTATTGATGCTTGGCTGCCCCAAGAAGTGAGTGCCATGGAGGGGAGCTAGTGGGGTCAAGCATCTAACCATTCGCTAAAAATAAGCATAGCTGGACTTGTCCAAGTGGGGACTCAACAAATATAGTCTTTCATATCCATAGGATTGTGCTTGTTCTTGGTTACAAAACACATTGCTTGATCGAAAACATTAGGAAAAAAAATTCAAAATTGGCATCAAAATCTCAAACCCTTTAGGAGAAGCAAATATCCTTGAATGAATTCACATGTTATTTCTTTCCCTTGGGATTCTCATCCTTAGAGGCTTCTAAGCTTTTGGATTTCATCTCAATTTGCTCCTACTAAGGTCAACCTTAGGTAAATTTTTCCTTAATTTCCTTGATTCCCACATAACACACTTTGTGGGATGATAAGAAGTTAGGACATTGAACATCCAGTTTGAAAGCTAAAACAAGAAGTGTGTTTGTGATAAAAGCAATTCATTAACCAAGATTAACTCAAATTGAACCCGACACGTGTGCTTGTTTATCTTTTTATCGTCTTTCAAGCAAACATTGGTCTTTTGGTTTGAACTAATCTTAGAGAAAAAACATGTTCTTCAATATCTTGGTCTAGTAAACAAAGTCTCTCTAAGTTTCTTAGGATCAAAATCAAAAATTTCATCCATCCCCCAAACATTAATCAAAATCACCTGATAAACAATTCTTGGAAATCTTGAAAAAATACCTCATGCTAAACTTTGGGAAAATAATTTGAACCAAATCAAAATAATTTCATTTGATTAGATGTGTGTAGATGAATCCTTCTCCACACATTTAGTCAAATTATTGATCCTTGTGAACAAATCTATCCCTTGATAACATCCAACATCTTGGGGTTAGGAGTTCATAAATACAAACAAAAAATCTAATAAAAAAAATCTTGTTTGGTTAGGTGTGTTTAGATGAATCCTTCTTCTTACACTTAGTAAAATTAGTATCTTGTGGACAAATTTACTCTAGGACAACATCCAACCTCTTAGAGTTTATGAGTTCACTATCCAAATCAAATCAAACCAATCCCAAATCAGATCAAACATCAATCCAAGTCCTAAAGTTTATTATCCTCTTCGAGGTTTCCTAAGAGTTCCAATCATTCACCAATCATCCATATTTCACATATCATCACCATCCTTTTTGATCCTTAAAATATTAGAGTTTCTTTTTTGTACCTAGAGTTTGGATCAACCCAAAGAATTAGAGGTGCACCTCCCACATTCTTGAAAATTGATCCTTATTTTACGGTCCAAACTAGACCTCAACACAAGAATAACATGGAATATAAACTTGCTCCATACATCATGAGTAATCCAAATCAATTGAACTTTCAAAGCCTTAGACATGAGGGGCTATTGTGATAGTCAGATGTTGTTCCCTCCTTCCTCGTTTGGTGGCTAGTTTAGTCACATAGTTATGTATTGTGTCATTTCGAAGATTGTGAATCTTCTTTTGGTTATTGATGATTTTCACTTTGATTGTGAGGACTAGAAAAATTTGGTTTATCTTGTTTGTGATGGTTTAGCCATAGATTGTGAAATTTCTTTGCTTGTATCCCTTGAGGTTACACATGATTTCATGTTGAAATTGCGTGCATTTCTTGCTTTATTATTGCAATTGAATCCATATTTGATATTTATTTATGATCTTTGGTGGCTAAACTAGTTTTCTAATTGTTTTTTTCAAATGTTGGTCTTGTGTTGTAATGTGATTCCTCATCGAGAATGGGAGAGCTAGACTCGGTTGAGTGTATATGAGGAAGTAGACGCAGAGAACCTTGAGGATGGGGGTATGTGAGGCTGTTATACAACTAGGACCCACTACCCACCTATCTGTGATGACAATCTCTTGGAGGCTAACTGCCTTATTCAACAAGAGATAGGTCATTGTGGTCTTGTTTGGATGGTCTCACTGTGTGTGTGTGGCCTAACACCATTAAACCATTGAGTGTGAGGTATGGATTATGTGAGATGGATATTGGCTCTTGGCTCATGGATTATGTATCATGGATTATTATGCTGCTTTCTGGTGTCCAGATGGACCCTTGTGTAGCCTTGTTATGTGATTCTCAGTGATGTAAGTATGTATGTATGCATAAATGCATGTTTCATCTTGGATATGGCTTCATATGAAAAGTTCAAAAGTTGGTATATTGTGCTATAGAAAGTATAAATTGTTACATTTTTCTGAAAATGATGCCAAATATGTTCTCATGTGTGAGATTGGAAATGTGTAGAAAACAAATTATATTGTTGCAAATTATGGTATTCTGGAAAGAATTGAGGGCTTATGCATCTTCTTACTCTATTCTTAGTGGAAATTAATGTATTCTTGAACAAATGTGGAAGTTAAAATAAATGCTTATGATGAGAATTATGACACATGTGATGCTAGCAAGATTAACCATGCTATTTTGTTTCGTGTTGAGATTTTATGAGTAAGGCATATGTCAGTATATTGAAAATGATTCGTAGAAAGGTGAATGTTATATGGATGTCCTCTTTATTTCATTTAGTGATGAAGGATGTATATTATATTTCTTATCCTTGGGATGAAGTACAATCGTTTAATATTGATTATTATATTTTGAGTACTAATGTGTGACATGGTTGCATATTGAGTTTACATGACTTCCAGGAGTGAGTCAAATTTTAGGGAGGGAGGATGTAACACCTCTCTAATATCAAGTTGGTAAGATAGCATTTGATTTTGATTTGGTATTCTAACTGTTAAATATTGTCATTAATGAGATTAGACATTGGCTTGGATTATATGAAAGGTTATCATGATTAGTATTATTCAAGATTACTTGTTTATATGTTTATATATCAAGTTATCATTGATTTTGTATAATTATGGATAGGAAAGGGATGATGTCTTAACACTCATATTCGAGAGGCTTACTATATCATGAATCCCTTCCTGATGATTGATGTTGCTTTGGATATATGTTATATTCACATGTACTTTAACGTGTAATTGAAAGTGATGCAGACATTGAGTATCGACTCCGCCTGGATCCATAGGCCTGAGCATACTCATATCCCTGATGGTGGTTACTAGAGGTAGTCACAGGCCAATTTTTCCTATCCTAGCCCACTGTACCCTGTTAGGGCAGTGTTTTCCTTAAGATTGGTGTCTTACAGTCCAATTGCCTAATGGTAACTTCCGGAGCACCTTCCTACCGTATGTTCCGGCACACCCTTCAGTTGTATGTGTCTTACCAGTATGCCTTGCTGAGGTATTTTGTCTTGGCTTCATGAATCTTTTATATGGCTATTTATTTTGGTTGTCAGTGTTATGGTGCATTTTTGTTGGCATCTTTTGTGATTTTAAATATGGTATTTTTTATGGTGGTTAATTACTTGGGGATTTGAATTGATAGTTGCTTGAGGTTTTAAATATTTTATTTAAAAGATTTATTGACCTTAGGGTAGTGTTTTCCTTATTGGTGTCTTACCATCCGGTTGCCTAATGGTAACTTCCAGAGCACCTTCCTGCCGTATGCTTCGGCTCACCCTTCAGTTGTATGTGTATTACCAGTATGCCTTGCTGAGGTATTTGTCTTGGTTTCATGAATATTTTATATGGCTATTTATTTTGGTTGTTGGTGTTATGATGCATTTTCGTTAGCACCTTTCGTGATTTAAAATATGGTATTTTTATGGTGGTTAATTACTTGGGGATTCGAATTGATAGTTGCTTGAGGTTTTAAATATTTTATTTAAAAGATTTATTGACCTCTTTTGGGGGGGGAACTTTGTGTATTTTTAATGTTCCTCATTTAGTGAGTTTAATTAATTGTGTTGGGGAGCTTGAGAAGCTTGTTTAATTAAATGTCTTATTTTATGATTTTTTTTGAGGAGTTAGTTAATAAATGGGGGCAGCCTTGCTTGAATATATATAAATATACTTTAATTCATTTTGTTGAGAGGAGATTTTTTTTTTTTTTTGGTTTTGTTGAGGAGGAAAATTGCTGTCTTGGATGGTGAAAAAGAAACCCTATGTTTTAGTGATGGATTTGTGAGATTGTGAAAGTTTTCGGAGAAGAAAATTGTGGGCAGTAAATTATTGAAATCAACCTGCTTGTTTTTGCTTGTTGTCAGATTTTGGAGATGGGTCGTTCCTTCCCCTTTGAGCAAATTCACCATTTCAGATTTGGGGAAATTTGAGGTAATTTTTTGTGGTTTTTTCATTGATGCTTGGCTGGTAAATTCTCTTTCTTATCTGGGTTATTGTTGTCCCTTAAAAATTGAGGAATTCCTTTATGTTTCTATTTAGTATTGTTTGGAGTGAATGCTGGATGGTTTTATTTGGTTATTGCTACTATGTGGAGGTTTTGTGTGACTGATTATGTTGATCTCCAACAAAATTGAAATGGGTTATGAAAGAAATCTGTTTTGGGCTCCTTCTGATTGCTTCTTTTTTTGCCCAATTTGTGTTAAGAAAACTGTGTTTTCTATTGCTGCTCTTTACCCTATTGTTAAAAATGAAAATTGAGGGTGGAATTCATGTTGGGATGTCAATACCTCAATTGGGTTTTCGTGAATTTAAAATCTGGGCTCTTTTAAATTTATGTGTTTTTGCTTGCCTTGTGTGGAAAAATGACGTTTTTCAGTACAAACCTTCATTATGGCCCTATAATTTAAAATCAAAGGTGGATTTTGAGTTCAAACACCCAAATCTGAAATGGGTTGGGCTTAGATTTGTGATCTGGGCACTTTCATTTTTGCCCAAATTTGTGCCCTCTTTCAAAATGACATTTTTCAATGCTTCCCTTTAACCGTTTGTTTTAAATGCGAACTAAAGTTAGCTTCTATGTAGTAATGCCCATAATTCAAATGGGTCATTGTCCGATTTTCATTCCGGACAATTTCATTTTTTTCACGTCTTTGCCTAGCCTTGCTTTAAATGGCATTTTCCAGTACAACGCCACATTATGGGTCTAAAAATTAAAAATTGATGGTGGATTCCAACTTGGAACACCAAGGTCTAAATTGGGTCTTTGTCTGATTTCTAATCTAGGCACTTTGAAATTTTATGTATTTTCATGCCTCTAATTCATGATTGAATATAGCTGTTTAACATGTCTTCCTATAGCAATGTTTTGCTTGGCTATTTGAGATGGTTTCTATGACTGAAAATCGTGGCTTCTCTTCATTGCTTCATATTTTTTCTTGGATTCCTCATTTGGATAAATGAGAAGGCCTATCCGTCTGTAGGGCGTTGAGTTATCCGTCTGCAGGGCGTTGATTCAGGTATGTTTGAGTTTTACTCATCCGTAGGAGAGATGTACTTGATTCTATGTGGTGCCATTCCTTCGAGCACACATGATGAAATTTCACCTTGTCCGCACTTTAGCACCCTACACCTCAGTAGTCATGAGTAGTACCTGACATGCTATTATATGAGCGTCTTCATGATGTGATTTCGACTTTAATACATTATATTTCATGTCTGCTCTATGTCAGATGTTAGCGTACTTGGCTTTATGTTACCCTTGCCTTGTGTTTCTGTTTGGGCCTTGTGACTACCTTTGAGCACGGTGGGGTGGCCTCTTTTGAGTCCACATAGTAGGGAGGCGTTGCCACCGCCATTGGGGACCAATGCACAAGTTATTAGAGCATTTGTTGGAGGTGTTCTCTCTTGTTCATGATTTATCAGATGTTGTTTCTTATTCTTGGCTATGCCCTTGTATCTATGTGAATTCATTTATGTATATCGTACTCTCTAGAAAAAAAAGATGTAAACTTATAAATTAATGAGAAGAAATGTGATGTTTTCCATTTAATTTACGAGTTCCGGTGTTGGTATCGGACTTGCTTGTATTTTGATTATCATAATGGCCTTTCTTGAATAATTATTCATGCAAAAATTAGAGTTTTGGTTGTACTTTACTTTCATGATATAGGCTGCAAAGGTTCCAGAGCATCACCGCCCTTTGTTAATGCCTTGTGTTGCAGTTGCAAAGGTTCCGGAGCATCGCTGCCCTTTGTTAATGTCTTGTGTTGCGGCTGCAAAAATTTCAGAGCATCGTCATTTTCTATTTTGGGTCCATGTTGTTGCTACTTTAGTTCCAGAGCAGCGTTGTTAAAGTTCCTGAGCAACGCTGTAAGTTCCAGAGCAGCGTTGTTGAAGGTTCTGGAGCAGCACTGCAAGTTCTAGACCAGCGCTGCCAAAGGTTCTGGAGCTGAACTGGGAAGTTCCGGCATCGAGCTGGAAGTTCCAGAGTCGAGTTGGGAAGTTCTGGTGCCGAGCTGGAAGTTCTGGAGCCAACCTGGAAATTTTTGGCACCAAGTTGGAAGTTCCGGAGCTGTGTTGCAAGTTCCGAAGCAGCTCTGCTAGTTCCGAAGCTGCGTTGTTAAGGTTTCGGAGTAGCATTGCTAAGGTTCCAGAGCATCTTCCTTGGGGATCATATATTTGTTCTATTTGGATTTTTCTCTGGAGGGTGGTTTAGTCTTCTCCTTGGGGTTATGTTCGGCCATGCTTGGCTATGTTTGTGATTGTTATATTGTATTGTAATCTATTTTTGTGTAAGTTACTCTTTATGTTATAATTTTTTTTATCTTGTCATCTTTCAGCTCTTTCCTTTTGGGGAGCGTAGCTAGATGTTACACATCCAATAACCCTTTATAAGCAATCCATCATTTGAAACTGACCCATGTCAAGAAATTGATCCAAAACATGTCAAAAGAAAACATGTCAAAAGAGATTATGAAATCATTCAAGATCAAGAATTTGTATCTCCAAGATACTATAATGATCTAATGGACACTATCCTATCTATACAATATGTCGCAAATGATGATCATATCCACATAACACATACTCCTCCATCTACCCATGAGATTCTTTCTTTGGATGCACACATAGATGACCTACATAAAGAGCATGATTCCTTTACTCCTGACATTATGACACAAAAAGAGCAGGTTATTGATTCCTACAGTCAAACTGAGTTGTCAATATTAGGATCAAATATATCCCAAACTCAGATTGAGGACATCATGAATAAAGATATCCAACATTATCCACCTAAGGAAGCAGATCAGACATAACATGATATTTCAGAGTCAGTAGAGCAACAAATAGAAATCAAGTCATTTGTAGTGGTCATTTATCAAAGCATGCTTACTGAACAAGACATCTCAAAATAGGTAGAGTCAAAGGAACAAAGATACTACTACCACCATACTATGGAAACATGTCTCAAGAAAATGTCAACATAGGGAGCATGAAGAAGCCTTAT
>VDFB02073227.1:0-16852 GCA_007258455.2 Sequoia sempervirens
AAAACTTATTTTGCAAATGTGACAACCACACTCTACTACCTTCTAAATTTTTCTTTTTAATCTTTGTTTAGGGCTGTCACATATTGGAGAATAGGTATTTTGAAATTAAAAGGGCCCTTTGCACAAGGTTTTAAAATGGTAAAAGGGTACTCATATGGATTTTGTTGTTCTCCTTCACCCACAACACTCCCACACTTTGATGGATCCCTATTTGAGGTTTAAACTCTCATAGTTTTTTTTTTCCATCTCATGTTCACTATTTTCACTATTATTGCTTATGTTTTGTGAAACAATAATGCAAGTGCAAACTGAAAATAGAGAAAACAAAATTCATACATTTCTTAAACTTTGAAAAAAAAAGAGGAAAAAAAAACAAATGGAAGAATCACTTACCTCTTCCACTTCTCTTGCTATCTCATTCCTCATTGCTCACTAATGCTGATTTCTCCAACTACACCATCAAACCCCACTCATAATGATTCCTTTTGCTCTATCTTGGCTACAAACCTTTTTGGCGTGTAAAAATGAGTTAGAATGAGATAGGGAGGAACTTTTTTGTTGATTTAGGGTCAATTGTGGTATGGGGGCGCACAAAAGAAGAAAAATAAATATTTTTTTAATTTAAACTAGTGTACCATGGGGATGCGTCCCCCCCACGTTTCTAGGATGGGGACATCTTCGGGACGTGGAGGAGATGTCACCCCACTAGAACACTGCCTCTGCCTAGTTGTCGTCAGGATGCTCAGGACGTTTTTGGGATGGTGGATGTCTGCGGGACTTTCAGGGGACTCCCAGGAGTCCCTCAACCATCTCTGAGATACCCATGCATCTCCTGTGATGGAAGGGCTAAAAAGTACCCAAAAAAAAAGAAGAAAAACTCATTTTTTTAATTTGACATTTCAAACCCTCCCATACCTTATAAGACCCCCTCAAATCCTCACAATCACTCACAAATTCATTCCAACATCAAATTGAAGAGGAGTAAGAGTGAGAGTGAAGGACTAGAAGAGTGAGATTGAAGGAGTGGAAGTGCAAGAAAGTTGAGAAGCAAGAAGAAGAGGAAAAAGCTTAAAAGAGGGATTCTACACCAAGTTGAGAGGATCTTTCAAGCAAAAGGTAGGATTCCATGGTTGATTTTTTGTTTCTATATTTTTATTTTTTTAACTGGTTTCATATTCTAATTTCTAATTCATATTTTCATTTTGTTCATAATTTCATATACATGGCTGCAAGTGCATTAGCAAATAGCATATTAAATTCTAATTGTTCAATGTTCATTGTTCATATAGTCATCAAAATTTAAACTTTTGTCAAACTAGTATGAAACTTTTGTGCTTCATGTGATTTGAAGTAAGAAAAGCAAAATTGAAATACTTGGTTGATAAAGATTAAGAACAAAGATTTTTATTTGTGTATCGTTTGCTTCTGTGCTTTGTGCGATCTAGAGTAAGAAAAACAAAAAGAAAATCTATCTTAATTCTTTGTGTTATGCTACATAGCTGCAAGCATAGTTTGAATTTTAAATTTTTATATTGTTTATTGCAATGTCACAATGAGTTCTCATGGCATGAGTGAGGATGAGGCTGAGGTTCACTCTCATAGTGAAATTGAATTTAATTATGCACCTGAGGTTGATGAAAATGTAGAAGCATAGAGGGCTGATTGTTTGACCCAAACGACAAGTTTCATGGCTAGTGCAGTTGCAAATATGACTTGCCCCTCCACATTATTGGAAGAGTATGCTAAGGGTCCTTTTGATCCTAAGTCTCCTTTGAAAAAAATTGCAACAAATTTATCGAGCAAGTTTGGGACATCTGGGGGCCAGGGTTGTGGAAGTTGCCACTTTTGTGACCTTGAATGGTTTGGCAACATTACTAGAGTTAATGCCCAGCTCCATATCTGAGGGAAAGGTGTTGAAGCATGTAAGTTTTTGGCATCACCCAATAACCTGAAATTTAGGGCTGAGATATGTAGGCTATGGGGTGTTGGTGGTGAAGACAGTACAACTGCACCTATATTTGTTTCTTTGTCTCATACACCAAGGGGTAATCAAAGCCAGCCACACCATTCTACTTCTACTTTGCAAAGGCAATTTACATGTATGCTATCTTCTACTTCAAGGGCCCTTGCAACAAAGGCTAGGGGGAAACACAAGTTGACAACTAATGCTCCTAACTAAATAGCTGAATTATTCAATGTGCAGATGATGCCATTGGCAAATTCTTCTTTGCCAATGGCATTCCATTCCATGTGGCTTGATATCCTTATTATAAGGAGGCAATGACAATGGTAGCAAGGGCAGGACTATCATATGTGCCACTAGGGGATACAAAATTGAAGACCATAGTCTTGGATAAGAGATGTTTCAAGTTAAATGTGTTAATGGAGAAAATGAAGGAATGTTGGGTGGCAAATGGATTCAATATTGTCATGGATGGGTGGACGAACGTTAGGCATCATCCACTCATTAATATCATGGTTACATGTTTAGAGGGCCCATATTTTCTTAAGGCAATTGATTGTACAGGGCATTGCAAGGATGCCAATTTTTCAGTTTTAAATCCTTAAGGATGCTATTGAGGAGGTTGGGCCACAAAATGTGGTCCAAGTAGTGACAAATGCAACCCATGTGTGTAAAGTTGCATGGTAATTGATTTAGACAATTTATAGACACATTTGGTGGACTCCTTGTTGTGTGCATAACATGAATAATGCATTCAAGGGCATGGGAATTCATTGATTAGATCAAAGCAATGGGCAATGATGCTAGAGATGTGCAGATGTTTATCTGCAACCACTAGACTTCACATGCACTCTTCAGGACCTTCTCTAAGAAGGAATTCTTTATGCACCCTATTTCATGCTCTTGGAGAGAATGCTTGAGTTGCAAGAGGCATTGCAACTAATGGTTATGATGGCATAATGGAATCGTTGGCCCGAGTCCAATATAGAGTAGGGGAAGATGGTGAAGGATGTAGTGAAGAGTGATGTCTTTTGGGGTGATGCATATTATTACTCCAATTTTCCAGGTCATTAGATATGGGGATGCAAATGCACTTAGCTGTGGAGAGGTGTATGAATGCATTGATTCTATGCTAGGCCAAATGAAGGTGGTTGTGCGAGAGGACCACACGTTAGCATTCTACCATGATTAGTGTAATGTCCCCATTTTTGTGAGCATCAGAGTTCGTAAGGATTAGCCTATCATTTGATCTTCAGCTGGATTTAGGTTTTGGCCTTTGCACAGGTCATTTGACTTAGATTGGCACACTTACTATTTATAGTAAGTTACTATTTTTGGAGAGTCAGGGTTCCTATTAATAGAAAGACACCTAAGTAGAGCATATTGGCAGTGTCGACCTTGATTGGGCCTTTGTAGCTGTTTCTAGACTCAGTTTCACATACTTACTATTTATAGTAAGTCACTGTTCATGGTTTCTATTTTTAGACGGGCATCCAATCACATGGAGAACAGGGAGAGTTGACTCTGGCTCAGGCGGCTTAGCAATCAGACAAGTACATCAAGAAATATTAAAGTTTAAGTGACTTAAGTGATTTATTTAATATTTGAATATTATTATAAAGTTATAAAGTAACTTTATAATAATAAAGTCACTTTGATATAGTAAAGTGTGTTAAGTGAATAATTTAATATGGGAATAAATCTTTTATCCCACATTGGCCAGGAAGGTGTTTGAGCTCTCCTAATGAAAGAATAAAAAGAGAGGTAAGAGCTTATTCTCAACATCCAGTTGATGAATATTATTTTGATTGATTTTTATTGTGGAGCCTAGGGCTTTCACAGTTTTCTTCTTTGATCATAGGAAATGAAAACTTTCTATTGATAGCATAATTGAGGGAGTGAAAGATCTCTTGAAGGGTTGCAATTTTGGTGAAGTTTTCTACAAGGGTTTTTAAAGAAAATCAATCCCAGATCAGAATTAGTGTTGGCAACTACAGTACACGTGAATAGTGCCACACTACAGTAAAACGCTACAATAGTGTGCATATTTGTGAAGTTTAGTCAAGGGTTTGCAGGTGCATTGAAGGGTTTCAGACCAGATTTCAAGAGGGCATAAATTAGTGCATTGAAGGGTTTGCAGGTGCATTGAAGGGTTGCATACCAGATTTGTCCCAGGATCGATTTTATGGCATTCATCATTAACAATAGTTTGATATTATTTTAATCAGACATTCCACCAGTCCTGAAGACCACGATTTTGGTCATGGAGACTGACACAAGCATCGATTCATCTTGCTAGTAGAAGCACTTCACTTGTGAGGCTTGGGAGACAATGTTTGATACTTCATAGAGAATGTGGAGTCTGCATATTATCTATTATCTGCATTCTATTTCAAAAACAAGGACGGCTAAGAAGGGAGGTCGATTTCAGCATTCAAGGAGAATTAAATTCAAGGGAAATTTGTAGGGCAAGGCTGTGGCATAAGGAGGCAAGACACAATCATTTGGAAGGCATTTACAACAGCAACTAGAAGAATCGAATCATTTTGTCAAGGAGCCATACTATTGCCAGGTTCATTATAATCATTATATTGCATTTAGATAGGCCTTCATTAGTAATATTATATTGATAATTCCAGTCCACTTTAGAGCAATTACCTTTATCAACAGTTACTGCTGTAGGAGTTCATTGTAATCAGAATTAGCAGTGTTATCAGCCAAGAGAATATTGTACTCAGATTTCCAGCTTATGCATATGGGTTCATAAATAAGAATCTTGGTATTTGTATTGAAAGCATTGTAGTACAAGATTGCATTGGAATAAAGATAACAGCAGTTGGGAGTTATATATATTTTTGCTAAGTTACCGGTTCGGTTTTGGGTTCGGGTTTGGGTTTGAGAACCTGGTTCGCCGGTTTGGGATTTTTTTTTTTGGGTTTGGGTTCGGTAATACAAAAGCATACAAAAATCAGAAATATATACATATTTGCAGCAATAATTAAGTTTAGAATACACCACCATATTAATAGTCAAATAACATAGCAAAAATACACCACCACTTTATACTCAAAAGTCAAATGTCATGATATAGAATTATAAATTAAAGTTTACAATCAGCCATTAATAATTATTAATTATTGATCATTGATCAATCTGAATCATATGGATCATCAAAAAAAGTAGCATCATCAGCATCATTAGATGCTAAATTTTGTGTAGAACCACAAATAGCATTAGTGGCACTCACACAAGCACTGCCACTAGCACTAACACTACCGCTCTCATGCTCAGTAGTAGCTGCTTCAGGCTAATAGTCATCATCAATATCAAGTGCAGCTAAGTGACTTGTAGAAGCATCCAAGTCAAGCTGCTCTAGCTCAATATCCCACCTCCTTGTGTCTCCTTCTTTGTAAGAACTATGTTTGTGTGTAAGGAGGCACAAGTTTGAATGCACATACACCAAGTCCTCAGCCTTTTTTGAATGTAGCCTATTGCGTTTTATTGAGTGGATGAAGGAGTATGTGCTCCAATTCCTCTCAAAAGAGGATGAACTAGCAACCTATTAAGACCAAATTAAATTAATAAATAGTTAAGAGTTACAAAAATTAACTAAACAAAATTATTAATTAAAATTTAAAATTAAAATTACAAATATAAATTATAAAACTTACTTGGGATAAAACTTTTATTGCAATAGGTTGGAGGTGCATGTATTCTTGCCCATGGAAGTACCACCAACTATGAGCAGCCACCCTACACTTGTCTCGAAGAGCATCCATATTCTGATCAACACTCCTAGAGCATGCAAAAGCCATAAACTCAGCCCTCACTCGATCACGTTGGTCACGATCACTGAAGATTCTACGAATTGCTGCCTTGTACCCTTGGGCCACTTCACCATCCCTATATGGAGCAACTCTTGATGAAGTAGAAAGTATCTCAGGGCTATAATATTTGGGACTCAATGCAAAAGCGAGAAGATGCAAGGGAGTGGTCATTTTGTTCCATCTATCAACCATGATTTCCTGTAGCTCTTTGAAGAATTTTTCTTCAGGATCTTCCTCTTTTGCATTGATGATGGATCTCATCTTCTCAATCATTGAGTCGATACCATCATATACTTCGCCCAAACAAGGTCTATCCAAGTCAATGTAACGGATCATGCTCAGTATGGGCTCGGTGAAACTGATGAGATACTCAACACGATCCCACCAACCATCATCTAGGACCCTTTGCTTGATCCTATTTTCCCTTTCATTGCTAGATTGCCTCCATACAACCCAATTAGGGCTGATTATCATGGCACATAGTGCCTCACGAACCTTTATAAGTTGTCTCAACACAATTGTGTTTGAGGCAAAACGGGTCTCGGCAACTTGTTTGAAAATCAAAATTAAAATTAAAATATAATTTAAATATAAAAATCAAAATTTAAAAATTAAAATTAAAAGAAAATTCAAAAATTTAAAAATATTGAGAATTAACTTACCTTCAACAACTCCAATTTAGAGAATTGTCTAAACATTCCTTGCGTCATATGGTGGTTGGTGACAAACATTTGGATGTCTTCGCCCTCCGCATACACCTGTTTGATCCATTCAATTTTGGATCCAATTTTTTGTAGCATTAGATTGAGGGAGTGGACAGCACAAAGTGTCCAAAAAATGTCTGGATACTTCTCCTCAACCAATAACCCAACAGCCATACAATTTTTGGCATTGTCGGTTACAACTTGCACAAAATTTTGATGGCCCACTTCTTCAATAGCTTGGCAAAGGATGTCAGCAATAAATGGACCATCTTTCACCTGTCCTTCACAATCCACTGCTCTCAAAAAATTGCCCCTTTAGGGGACACAACAATAACATTGATCAATGGGCGATTTCTTGCATCTTCCCATCCATCAGAAACTATGGTCACCCCTGTTTCGATCCACAAATCCTTTATGGGCTTCAAAGAATTTGCTACATGTTTCACCTCTTTCTCCAATAAGGTGCAATGCACCTTCTCAAAACTTGGGCCCTTATACCCCTTTGGAGCCTCATTAATAGATTTCACCATTTTTTGCCAATATGGTGAACGAACAACATTGAATGCCAATCCATTGGCATAGACACATCTTGCTATGTCTTGATCAACAATCTCTCTTGCCTCATTTTGAAATGAAGCTTCCAACGGTCCCTTAGATCTTTTATTTGAAGAGGGCATGGTTTGCTCTTGAGGGATGTCCATAAATGGATGGCTTTCTGTAGGTGGAAAATAAGGTGGTGGTGTAGGGGGTTTCATGGATCGAGATCCTTTCTTCAAAGGATGGCTTGTTTTACCACTAGTTGTTTTTTGGTCTGCCTTTTCTTGCTCAGCAATATATTTCAACACTATATCTTTTGGAATGCCTTCGTTGTTTTCACCTGGACAATTTTTGATGCCTGTTTCAGGGATCCCGCACAAGTGCCCTTTTACTCGACTGTATGAGCTCGAATATTGAACATTGTAATGACTACAAATCCAAATATATCCTCCACCGCCTGGAAGTTGCTGAACCATTTCTACATATTTCCAAAGGGGAGAGGCTGGGTTTATTTTGAAACGAGATTGGATTGAGCCTGAGGAGGTATCGGTTGCCATTGTAATACGGAATAGTGAATACCTAAGGCACAACATATTGAAATTTTGGTATTGATTCATTGAATTTGAAAGTAAAAGACTTAATTAATTTCAAAAAAATGAAAAAATTGAACATGTGTTATAGACATTTAGAGGAATGAAAAGTAAAACAAAACAATAACTAAAAAACAAAACAAAAGAATTGAAGTTCACTTGTGAAAAAAAATGTAAAAAAAATAATCAAAAACTTCAAAGAACCTACCTCTTTTGAAGAAATCTTGCTCTACGATCTTCTTAGCAACGAATAGACACTTGCAAGTGCTTAGGAATAGCACAACAATCAACTTTGAACAATCTACGATCAGCCTTCAAGTCTATTCCAGCTTGTGCAAGCAAAAGAGAAAGTTCAGCAATGGAGGCAAAAAAAAAAATTTCTCATTCACAAATTGGTAAATGAGTTTCACTTTACCTATTTCATGTTTTTGAGGCAAGTATTAGGGTTAGAATTAATAAAAAAGTCCCTAAAAATAAAAAACGAGTCAAAAAAGTAATTAAAAAATGAAAAAAAAATTGGAAAAATGCGCCTGGGCGCGGAATAGAAACCGGGTTCGAAATTTTTGAACCCTGTCCGGACCCACAGTCATGGGTCCGGACCCTGGCCGAACCCACAATCCAAAATATGGACCCAGGGCGAATTTCTTCGAACTGGACCGAAATTCCGGACCCGACTCGAACCCGAATTGAACCTAGGGCCTTCAGTAGCGAATCTGGTAACATAGTATTTTTGTAATGATCATATTGAATATTGTATGATGATCTATACCAACTGTTTGACAAAATACCAGTTGGCTGTAGGTGCATGTTTTCAGCCTTAGAAGTCATTGATATGCATTTTAGATGATTTATAGAAGTCATTCATGCCTTTGGATGTCAATTTATGCATAGTAGTATTGAATTTCAAGCATTGGAAGCATTTAATCATCAATTTTCAAAGAACATATCAGACTGATAACTCAGACCAGCAAGTTGGGAAGTTGCATTCAAATTGTTTGACAAAATTTCAAAGGAACAAAGATGAGTTTTTGAGTCAGCTCAGGCTAGGCTCCTCACAATTAGATCCAACAATCATTCAAAAGAGATGGAAAAAGCTCAACACTCCCTTGCACATGGTTGTATAGCATTATGTGCAAAGGCCTGGTAGAGTTACACCCTTACATGATGCGGAGGTGAAGGTAGGGTTCTTTAGGGCCATTGAAAAGATGTATGTGTTGGCAAAACAAAAATAGACAACTAAGGGCGGGGTGAATCAGTTGTCATAGATTATTTAAACTTTTTAAACTTAACTTTATCTCAGATTTGATGAATGAATAATAAACCATAAACAATCAACACATTAGAAACATAGAGAACACCAAAATTTTTTATGTGGAAACCCTGTTAGGGGAAAAACAACGGTGGATGTGTCTACAATATTATACCCTGTTAAAAGTGTAATGAAGAATAATGGGAATGCACGTGCATTCAGGCACACTGCCTAGAGCTCATTGTTCAATTACAAGAGGGCTCACTGCCTAAAGAAGACACATTGCCTTACAACAATTCGGATTAGATCCACAGGGTATGAACTGAAAAATTAGCTTCTACAAAAGTCTGATTATAGTTCCGGTTAAGCACAAAAATACTTCTTCACACTTTGCTGAAACTTCTTCACACTCTGCTTTGCAATTGAATGATTAGATCACTATTCACACATTTGCACTTTCTCTGGCTCTTCCTTACTTCGCACACATACTAATTTCATACAAACAACCACTCTTATATACCCGCAACATGGATTTACATCAACCACTTCGTCGGCCAAAATATAAAACATATTTACAATGTCGACCCAAGTTTACAAATAAATTTTCAATGCGAATCAAACACCGTCGGCTACAACATAATGAAGACTTAAAACAATATCCTCGAAAACGCCAAACATTCAAAATTTAATCTCCAAGGATCCGCAACACACTACAACCATCATGTTGGCCAAGAACATGAAAACTTGAACACACAAGAGAAAAATCTCCGATCACGAGCACACCGATCAATGCGGACATGCAACAATGTTAGAGAATGATCTAGAATCATCCACAAACATTAAGAATCAACAAAGAAGCATCCACAACAACTTAAATTACTAGAATCACATCAACTTCACTCAGGAACACAAATTGAAACCACAAAAAAACTATCAGAACACAACTGTTCATAACACAATCAAATCTTCACGCGGACCTTTGAAACTTCCACTGGATAAACTAGATACTCTCAGCAGTAAACCCTTTAGTCCACAACGACTTTTTGATGTGTTTTTCGTGACCGCACCAACACAGAATAAAGTTTCCCAACAGATACTCTATCCTCTCTTCAATAAAGTCTCCTGCATGCTAAGATTCCGAGTAAGATCATGCATTTAACTCCAAGGTTCCTTGATGCAGTGAATATAGTCTTAGTTGGCTCGTTGTGATTTGCTGGTATCTCAAGGGGGGACTTACACAATTGTTTAGCTGATGCTTGAAGAGAAAGATATTTTCACAAGATTGAGAAGATTTTCAATGAAGTTCAAGTTTCCTAAGCTAACCATAAAATACTAAATTTAATTGGTTGCAGGGATTAGAAAAGCTATGGACAAATCTACGCGTGGGATGTGGAGATCAACTTTTACAAGCCTCAACCAAGCTCTGCTTTGCCTCGCCTCAGACAGCCTCCACAGAACCAGTGCAATCTTCAAGAGGAGTAACTAAAAGTATTCATATCACAATTCAATATGAGGACACCATCACAACAACACATGTCAACAGATAAACCATAATCGAAGTTAAGTCCACAATGTTCCAGTTGACCACGCAAGGCGAACTCACCATTAGCGAGCCCACTAGTGGTATGGATAAATGAAGCTTGCTTGGATTAAACACCACATTCCACAGTTTGCATAAAATGAAATTTGTTTTACTTTAAAGTGCTAAATGATTCAAAAGCACAAAGGAGCCTTGCTAGCTACTCACAACAAAAGAAGAAATCATCATCAATGAAAACTATTTTTATTATGAGAGTGTTCACAACAACTTCTTACAAAGCATTCAATGAGAAATCTTTCCTTTTGCGTCAATCCAAACTATCAACATATGCTATACTATTTCTAAGCTGTCTCTCTATTCCTATCTCTAATCTAATGAGGTACAAATGAGGGGGGATGCCCCTTTTATAGTTGGCCATTCCAATGAATGACCCATATTACAATCAGATGGATGGCTCAGATCGAGTCACATAAGCCCTAACTCTAAAAACTGCCACCAAGAAGAGGGGTAATAAATGAGCAAATAATGTCCATCTTCTAGAAGATTCCTGTCTGGAAACGCGTTCGCATTGTTCTTGTTCTTCTTCTTGATTGTAAACTGGATGAGTCTGATCATCATGGATTCAACCTTTTCCTTAGCCTTGAGTGAATTTCAGTGCTTGAGGATCATCTTTAACGCTTGGGTCTCCATTATTTCTCCGTCCTGATCCTGAAGGATTTTCCAGTCTTGGACTCGACCATTTCTTCCTTGCCACTTATCTCCCTGAGTTGGGTGCATACTAGGTCTTTGTGGAGAAACATCCAACACTTAGCCGTTTCTTTCATCATATTCCTTCATGGCTTTGGTGCAAATGAGACATCATGGAGGAGATTCAACATGTAACTTCATCTTCTTCTGAATGTTGTCCTAGAGTATTTGTTCCATCACCTCAAGTCATCATGCTTTGGTCTCGGCGTTCATCCTGCAAAACAAACAAAAATAAGAGCATCAAAACACTTCATGATATAAAATCTCTTCACTTACCTGATCCCTATGTTTTGATCTTCAAGGTCCAATTGGTCACAGGATTTGATGAAATTCATCATTTTTCTCTAGCATAACTTTTCATCATGGGCATATTTAGAGACTTGTGTGTTCATTTCACAGGGTCCTCTTCAAGGGCGCATTTACAACCTAGTGTTTGGATTTTGTGCCTTAGAAATTTCTCCACCTTGAGGGCGCATTTGATAGCTTGATGTTTGACTTTCACTTCATCTTCAAATTCTTCATGCCTTGGATAAATTTCATCTCTTCCTTGTGAGCATATTTCACCTCTTGTCCTAGGGCGCATATTGCCCTTGGTGTTCTCATACTCAATGCCTTAGGCGTTTTCTTAAGCTTCCTCCTCCCTGGGCATATTTAGAGAGGTGTATTCTCACTCATCTCCCTCCTGCCTTAGAATATTTTTCCCTTTGGGGCTTGGGCGCATTTTAGGTCCTCTACTTCTATTTTTCCATCCTTAGAAACTTTTTCTTGCACCTTCACAAGCTTGGGCGCATTTAGGAGGTGTTGATGCGTGTTTTGTGACACACCAAACACCTAGAATAAAAGAATTCCCAAGGGCAGCTCTATCCTCTCTTGAAAAATTACCTCTTATGCTAAGATTGCTAGAAAGGTCATACGGTAATTCCAATGTTCCGTTTTGGGGGATGGACAAGCTCAATGGATGATGTGATATGCTGGTTTCACAAAGGGACCTTGAATAATGAACTTACTGAAAGTAGGGATTTGGATTGATGTAACGTTGAATGCTCTTATATTTTTGGGATTTTCAGTTTAGAATAAAATGAAAAGGGATGAGGGTAAAGGAACTAGATTTATGCAAAACTACTCCTATGAACTTAAGAGACAAATGCTGGATAGTGAAATTTAAACCAATCTTTGCTTTTCCAAGCACAGTACTACAACTAGACAAAGATGGTGCAATCTTCGAAGGGTTTACGAAAGATATCCTATTACACTATATCACCATCAATTTGACCAATGCATATAGATAATAGAATTCAAGTTAAGCAGTTTTAATGTTTAGACTAACCTTACACATCAAATTGAAAATCATCCAATTGAAAAAGGTATGAACTAATTCCACTATTTCCAACACTATCAATCTTTCATTCATCTAAAATACTTGAAAACAAATTTAATCTATTTGAAGAAGTCAATGAAACCATGCGGGCTCATAAAAATAACAAATGCTCAACTCTGAATCCACTTTTTATTTAAACAGCAATGTTGCAACAATTTCATAGGTCTCTCTCTGAATAAATGAAATGAATGGGGTTTATATAGGCACCCCAATTACAAAGCAACGGCCAAGATTAAATGTGAGATCAATGGCCAAGATCAAATTTGATAAACCCTAACCCTAAAAGCATAACCGACTCAAAGACACATGGCGCAATCAGAACAAGCCACTTGGAGCATGGAAGATGGTGACACCTTGCACATCATTCGAGCAAGTGGGAATCCAGAATGCAATTCCCTTTGGATCGCTCCTTAGCTGCAAATGCAAGAAATTTGGCTAACACAGAATCAAGTTCCTCCATTGAGATACTCGGCACAGAATCTAGTTGCACTCCAATCACGTCCAAGGTTTCCAAGCATTGAGTGAAAATACCTTCCCACCTAGCCTCCTGCTTCTGAAAGTTCTCCATGAAGGTCAAAAGGGAAGACATATCATCAAGCTGATTCTCTGTAATAACCCGCACTTCCTTAAAGTAAATGTTCATCACATTTCTCTTCAACCCTTCTAAATCTAGGCCATTGGCATCATGATGTTCCTGTCCTGTTAATCCTTCAAGAGAAGTGAGGATTTTGAACTAAATTCTCTCAACTGTACTCCGTATAGCAGCACATTCTTCCTTTATTCCATCATACGTCTTCCTTTTAGCCAATAAGGAATGATACCACCTGCTGAAATCATATGAGGCTCCTTCTTTGATAACACCTTCCTGGATCAATGTTTGCAAGGAAACTTCCTTTAGAACCCTCAAACGAGGTATCACCTTGTCCTGTACGTACTGGAAATCTTCCCAATTGTCCTCAACTTGACTAACTTCAGTCATAAGCAAGGCAGATCTGTCATAAGTTTGGGCGCACTTCTCTAAGAATTGCTCCATTTGTTTTGAAATATTGGTTACCCAACTCTTAGTTGCTTGACTCGTGATTCTCATAGCCTCGAGAACATCAACAGATTCCGGAGTAAGAGATGCTGGTGGAATAAAAGCTGCATTTTCTTGGCGCAAAGGGGCTGTTAGCTGCTGAATGAACTCCATCAGCCTTCGATTTTCTAACTCCAACCTTTCCTTCTTCTCTTCTGTTTTATCGAACTTCTCCTTGATGGCTTTGGAAGTGTCTGCTAACTCATGGAAATCCTGATCTATTGTGGTTGGCCCAATGTCCAACATTGTAACTTTGTAATTCATAGGAGTAATCTGATCTCTTGGCTTATCAATTTTCGGGACTGCCACCTATAAGATCCTCGATCCTGCATCATTCCTTGTGATTTGAGAATACTTCTTAGGCCTTTTTGGCATTTTAGCCTTACCAATTCTCTCTAGGAAGTCTTGTATGTTCTCAACTGGTTGAACTTCATCCAGTGGTTTGGACTTCTTCATCAAACTTTCAGTTAACCAATCCGAGATAGTGGATAATTCCATCCCATCTTCTAAACAAACATCATCGTTAATTCCTTTTAGAGCAGAAATTATCTCATCTCCTAGCTCTTCGTTGTCCTCAAGGACCTCAGTATCTCCTGCGCCTTCAATCATCAAAGTATCATCTCCTTCTAAACATTTAGTGGAGGCTTGATTTTGGAGAGAATCCAACTGTTCTAACTCTTGAAACTGAATTTCTTGCTCATAGCTTGGCTCAATATCAACAATGGATACCTTTTCAATCATTCCAACTGACAAAGTACTTGAAGATGATGGATTTTCAGTCACTTTCTGCTTCTTACTCTCCAATTCTTCATTAGCTGATTATTTTTCCTCTGTCTGAAGGTTTTCACTCACCACCTTCCTCTTGCTAGGATATGAAGGTTCATCAATATTTTCGCCAATTGCTTCCTCCTGGGTTTCCTTATTGCTCAATGTGGCATAAGTAAGAGAAATTCCTTCCTTGCTCAACTTGCTGATCTGACCATCAACCCATTCCCTTGAGTAAGCAATAATGTCCTTCATCAATGTGTTTAAATCGGTCAATTCAGGCTGTGTCCAGTTAGGCAATAGGATAGGCTTGTCTTTTTCTTGTTCAAACTGAGGATGAATGTAGTCCCCGTTGTCTTTTACTTGATCAGGTATAGAGAATAAGTCACACCTTTTCACAAGTTCAACTAGAATTCTAGACCAAGTCTTCTTTCTGACTCCATACTCGTCCACTAAGTTAGACCAATAATCCTTGATCTGCATAACATGAAGGGACTTCTTTATGTGAACTCTCAGGTATGGATCATAATCGGACCTCGGATTATAAGTGTTGAACTTATAAAATTGCAACTCTACCCCTGTTGTTTTGGCTGATTGTAAAGAGGGGCAGACTTCTAACATTTTTCCAATTGCAACTGGAAAATCAACTCCTTGCTTGTTCTTCTTCGCCTGAATGGAGTCTACACATGCTAGTTGCCTTGCAACTTCAAGCATAACAATTTTGTCTGTTGGATACCGAGGAAGCCTGTACGGAGCATCTGAGAATCCATGAATTCTTATGTAAGTAAATGTCGGAAACTAGATAAACCAAGACCCAAACTTGTCAAGCATCACCATAGCTTCTTTAGATAGCCTCCTCTGAATTGTGCCTTGAAGAACTCACGTGATATACATAAGGAAGGCATCATTTGTTATATTGAAATTGTCCCTGTAATGTAGCTGGAGCTGCGGGTAACATTCATATGATTTGAGTTGATCTTTCCGAAGTCCAACTTTGCCTTTACAAATCAGTCCTCTGTACTTGGTGAACCGTGCCAGAACATAGACCACATAAGAACCCATGTAGAAGGTTTTGGTTTTTTCTAGATTTCTCAACTGGAAATCGATATTATCACTTATTAACTTAGCCCAATTTATAGCCTCCATTCCCAATACGATTTCCTCCACGTACGAGAACATCCATACCTCAAAGAAGGCTCCTTGAGAAGTTCCCATGACCTTGTTCAGCATGTGAATCATATCACTGTATTCTATTTTAAAATCTGTGCAAATTAATCTCTTTGGCAACTTGGAGCGATGTCTTTTGGGTTCTTTGATCCAGTTAGAATTAATTATGTCCATACAAGATTCCATGGCTTGATCGAACATGGCCTGTGATTCCTGTTGAGTCCTGTTCAACATTTTTCGGCGATGGGGAATACCAAATACTTCCCTGACTGAGTCCTCTGTGAAGTACGCCAAGGTGATCCCATTGGGCGTTTTAATTGATCTTGTTTGAGGGTTGTACCTTCTGGCGCATTCAACCATTAACTCACTGCACTGAACTGCAGGCGGAAATCCTGCTGCTTGATGAAGTCCGGACTTAACAATATTTGCAGCAATAGGCGTAGGCATTTCGTTCTCTGTGCTGAACATCCTTCTCTTGTGTTGAATTGCATTAAACTGTTCAAAGTCTGTATCTGTCACTTTCTTCCACTTCGAGGATAACTGGGATTTTGGATAAAATTCTTTTAGGACTTCCTTGACTTGAGCTTTCCTGACTCCACCTCCCAAGTTCTTTGGAGAAGACATTGCGCCTGTAAGAAACTCGAAGTTAGAACAATTTTAAATAATTTTGCAAAAAGGCGATTTCTTGGCTGGAGAAATTTTAAAAATTAACTTAAAAATCTAGAACTTGATTAAAGGCTGCATAAAGGATAAATTCTTGATGAAAATTGATTCGCCTTTATTGTTTCCCAAGAGCATTCATGGAAATTTAAATAATTTTCTGTTTTTTTTAAAGTTTATACTGAAGTTTCTCCAATCCACAATGAAAAAATTCCTATTCCCTTTCAAAATCGCCAATGATAACCTTGCAGTTGCTTGAAGAAAATATGGAAATGAAGAGAAAAAATCCAATTCAATGGTCTGGAACTCAAGAAAAATCCACTTGCAGCTGAAAAAGACGTCTTTTCTTGGAAGAGTTTTGCCTGTGAAGAAAGTTTGACTTTTTGCAAATAATGAAAAATGAGCTCACAAGTTATCTTTTATAATAAAAACCTTCCCAAATTGATTTAGGTCGACTTCTTCTTCTCATTGGGTATTTTTTTTCTTTAAAAACTAAAAAGCAATCTTATCGTGATCTTTGACTTTTCAAACAAGGCGTCCCTTTTGGCTTGTCAGTTAAGTTTCAAAATAAAACTTAAATTATTTCTTTTATTATTGCCTTTAGCAAAATTCGACCCTCAAGTGGATTTTTTAACTTTTCAACTGGATTT
>VDFB02073229.1:0-40743 GCA_007258455.2 Sequoia sempervirens
CTATTGTCAATTTAAAAATAAGAGATGCCATTTTGTCACTAATGGATGGCTTCTCAGGGTATAAACAAATCAAGATAGCACCTAAAGATTAGGAGAAGACAACATTCACCTATCCTTGGGGCACATTCTATTAGAACGTCATGCCCTTTGGGTTGAAAAATGTGAGTGCAACATATCAACATGCAATGACCACTATTTTCCATGACATGATGCATACTTTGATGGAAGATTACGTTGATGATATATTAGTAAAATCATACACCAGGGAAGGACATCAACAAAGCTCCTCAGATACATAGTTTTAGAAAAAGGCATAGAAGTGGATCCAGCTAAAGTCAAAGCAATAATGGAAATTCCGCCGCCTGAGAATATCAGTCAACTACGGTCTCTACAAGGCAGGTTACAATCAATCGGGAGATCTATCTCCCAATTAGCAGATAAAAGTCATCCATTCAATCATCTACTACACAAGAATGTATCTTTCAAGTGGGATGAAGGATGTGAAACAAATTTTAATCAAATAAAGCAATATTTGATGTTGCCTCCCATACTCATGCCACCTATAGAAGAGAGACCATTTTTAATATACATAGCAACAACATACATTTCTTTAGGAGCTCTATTAGCACAAGAAGATCCTAAAGGAAGGGAACAAGCTATATATTATATCAGCAAGACTCTGAATGGTTATGAAATAAATTACACCTTCATCGAGAAAGCATGTTTGGCAGTGGTATTTGATACCCAACAGTTGAGGCATTACATGTTGACCCACCCAGTTAAGCTCATTGCAAAGATTGATCTGTTAAAGTACTTACTCAACAAGACTGCTCTAACATGGAGATTAGCCAAATGGGTCATGATCTTGAGTGAATTTTATATCCATTATGTGGATAGGAAATCCATCAAAGGTCAAGTGATTGTCGATCAATTAGTTGAAGCTCCATTATCCGATGATCATCCAATGAACATTGAGTTTCTTGATGAGAACATTCTTATTGTGACAACACAACCATGGAGGCTTTATTTTGATGGGTCATACACACAACGTGGGTCTGGTGCGGGCATTCTATTTGTCACACCTCAAGGACATACCATCCCAAGGTCCTATAGACTAATTTTTCCATGCACAAATAATGTAGTTGAGTATGAGGCTTTGATTATTGGTATCAAAGTGGTGGCTGAATGTAATATCACAGAACTGCAAGGATATGGTGATTCACAACTAGTCATTTATCAGGTAAATGATGAATATCAGACAAAGGATGAAAAACTGATGCCATACAAGAAGATGATAGATGATATCAAATGGATATCAAGTTTGAACAGATTCCAAGGGCAGAAAACAAAGTTGCGGATGCTATGGCAACAATTGCTTCTCTTTTACAATTTCTAGAAAAATGAGGTCGTTATGAGTTTATGGTAGAACAAGTGTCTACTCTTGCCTATGATAACCGAGAATCTCAGACCATATTCCATTTAGTTGATGTTGAATCCTCCATTTATGGAAAGACCTATGCTTACCTGAAAGATAATATCCTTCCTCCCAATCTTTCCAGAAACCAAAGACACAAATTCATCTGCCAAACTACACAACATACATTAATTGCTGACATACTTTACCGTCGAGGTCTAGATGGTACTCTTCTTCGGTGTCTAGAACATGACGGGTATGAGACAACTTTACGTGAGGTTCATGAAGGTATTTGTGGAACTCATTCAAGCATACCAACCTTAGCAAAGAAACTCCTCTGTTTGGGGTATTACTAGCCGAATATGGAGGAGTCTTATCATTTTGTTAAGAAATGCCAGAAATGCCAGATCCATAGTATCTTAATCCATGGACCAGTGCAAGAATTGCATCCATTTACTTTGACATGGCCCTCTTGTCAATGGGGACTAGACCTAGTAGGAAATATTAATCCATCTTCATCTAATGGACACAAGTTTATAATCACAACAACAAAATACTTCACAAAATGGATAGAAGCGGTTCCCTTAACAACAATCATTGGGAAGCAAATATCATCTTTCATACTAAACTACCTCATCTATAGGTATGGAATTCCTCAATCCATTGTCACAGAAAATGGTTGACTTTTTAAGAATCAGGATGTGCAGGAACTGTGTGAGAATTTTCATATCCAACATCATTTTTCAACACTGTACTACCCTCAAGGAAATGGCCAAGCAAAGGCCTCAAACAAAACAATTCTAAAAATTCTAAAGAAAATGGTTAATGATGTTGGATGTGATTGGCATGTTTAGTTAAATCCCACTCTTTGGGCATATCGAGCTAGCATCAAAACACCCACAGGAGCTACACCATATGCATTGGTATATGGATCAAAAGCTATACTACCCATTGAGGTTGAGATTCCATCACTCCGTGTATCATTGAAAGGTATCATTCTAGATGAGGATTATAGAGTCTCTAGACTACAAGAGTTGGAACTATTGGATGAACGTCGTCAACAAGCTGTGAACCACTTGATGGCATATCAACAAAGGATGTCTAGAAGCTACAATCAAAAGGTAAAACCTAGAGTCTTTCAGGTTGGGGATTTGTTCCTAAAGGAAAACCCTAGAAATCAACATGACAGAGAAAAGAAAGAGAAGTTTGAACCTAACTGGCTCAATCCCTTTTTCATCACATCAGTTTATGGATTTAGGGCCTATCAATTGTCTACACCTGAAGGGGATCTGTTCGATGAGCCTATCAATAGTATCCATCTCAGAAAGTTCTACACCTGAATCACCTAGTGCATGGTTCAAGTTCTGGAAAATGGTTACCTTGATGAAAACATGGCAAATAGGTGTCTCAGTGACAAGAAAATACAAAAAAAAATTAGAAAAGAGAAAAAGATAGAAAAATCATAAAGTTTGAAAAAGTGCAATAAAAACAAGTAGTGAAAACCTAGAAACAGGCACTAATTGTGATTTCAACCAACATTTCTATCTATTGGATGCATGACTTGGTTGTTCACTTTTGCTTTCATCTTTTCGCCTATCATTTGAAAAGAGAATATCATGTACATATCTTGGAAAATTGATCGTGTCACACCCTAGCTTGGGGGAAAATTTTGGACCTCACTGGGGACATTAAACTTGAGCTTAATCAAATAGACAAATAGTAGTATGACACCGCAACAAAAACAATGATAAAAAAACAAACCAACATTGGCCATCAATCACCATTGGAAACGTATCAAACATCCATATCATATCAAAAATCCAAAAATAGGTCAAAAATCAATCAAAAAGTCAAAAACAGTCATCTAGTCGAACTACGTGATATTTGTGTGTATAACCTAGGCAAGGATAATCTTTGATCATCCATTGAGGCCCCTAGGATAGGTCTTTAGGTTAATTTTTTGGTCAAAATCTCAAAAATTCACAAAAACATCAAAAAATCAAAATCAAAATCAAATCAAAATGGATGATCCAATCTGAATAATGGTTGAAATACTTTAAGAAAAGGTTGAATGGTTGTACTTTGATCTTTGTTATCATTTATTTGGAGCAACTTAATGATGTATTGAACTAGAGAAGCTAGGAAGGAGAACGATATTTTCTTTACCTATTGTCTGTGAGTTAATCATTATTATTATGTGAATTGTTGCGAGATGTGCTCCACAAAGTATCACTGATGACATTCAGAATTCACATAGGAAAGTGATTGATTCTTGTCTATTTACACAATAAATTCTTAGGTCATCTCGGTTTAATTATACCTAGATGCTTGTTTTCTCTTGCAATATCAAAAATCATGTAAGTAGTACTCAGGTCATCATGGTCTAAATTATACCATCAATGCTTGTAGTCACTTTCAACATTTTAAAGCTCTATGATGAAACAAAGCACAATAAATGGACTGTTAAGATGCCAATGTTTGCATGTAGAATTGCATGGTAAAATAGATTGCATTCATAATAGTTTTACATCTGCAGAGTGTTTGTTACAAAAGTCGGTAAAAGATTCCAAAAGGATGATATCTTTTCTCATAATAAATTGAGTATACTTGACATTAACAAAAACATCATTGTTATCATATAGATGTGTAGTCATTTTCATTGCATACATTAGAAATAATTTGATTTATCATTTCATAATTCATATATTTGAATCAAATAAATTGCATTAATCATATCATATTTTTCATATCACACATCATAAAAACTACATGAGAAAAACTATCAAAAACATCCTCAATACCATGTAATTACATTTCCATATCGTACATCCATTCACCATAACATATATCATACAATCAATGTACCATTATATTCATCATTCATTCATCTATTACATCATGTATTTACATTTAAAATATAACACAAGAATAAAGTGCACATATCTCATTTATCATATAGCATTAAAACATCATATCCATCATCATGCATATACATACATTATCATATAATTTGGAAATGGACACACCATACATCTATTACATCCATGTAAATAACTACATACATTATGCATCCATACATCATCATTAGGCACATAGTCATATTTAAACATCATAAGATAGAACATAATAAATCATAGCATGTCATCATGATTATAAAATTGCATCCATAACATCATAATATAAGAATCATCACATAGCATATAGAACATAAACAATAAATGAATCCATCATAGATTCATATAGAACATTTAATAGATCGATTAAATCCACTGCATATCATATAGATCTCAAAATCATATTGTCAAGTATACAATGATGTCTGAAATGAAAAGAGATATATCATAAAAAATGGCTGTGAATCAAAATAATCGAAATGTACATCGCATTCAAAATACATAAGTACAATCATACGGCTATGTGTTGCTAGCTCTAGATGGTGCAAGAATCTCTAGACCAGTCCCTCCACCACCAGATGTACCCAAATCTCTTGGGTCTCTCGAGAGAGGCTGTGTCACACCTCTACTCACAGTCCTCAACTGGGACCTATCAGATCGAGACTGTGAATAACTCACTCTCTGCTCTGAAGGAATGACATCATAGTATTTACCTCTGTAGTACTCTACCTCTCAACCAACATAGACAACCTCTCGCATATAATCCGCTATAGTGGTACCATCCACCAATCTCTACAATCTCTCTGTTGTAGCTTGAGCTTGCTCTACAGGACGTCTAGCGGCATCCCTCTCGGCTGTCAATGATGTAATTTTTGTTTGAGCCGCAACCAACTGAGCCTGTACCTAATCTAGATCCTATGCATGTGACTGGGCCTGTGATTGCATCTAAGCCTGTGTCTACGTCAATAGACCCTGAACTTGAACCAACTGACCTTGTAAGGTCTGTACCTACACTTGTAGGCTCACAATCTGGGTCTGTTGCTGTTGGGATGGTACACTGATCCACACACACTGCTTTGTAGGATCTACCACTGCTTGCCTCTTACGAGGCACCATATACTCTTGTACATCTATGGTTGGACTTGATCCACCTACACCCAACCCACCTGAACCATCTCCACTATCATACCCCTCCTCATCTCCACTACTCTCATCACTGCTGCCCTCCTCATCACCACTGCCCTCGACATCCTCCACCTCCTCCTCACCAACCTCCTCTCTCATCCATTAGCGACCATGTGCAACATCAACCTCCTCCTCGACAGGTAGTGGTGTTGGCTCATTAGGAATGGTAATACATGGAAATGGATGAAGAAACAAATACTCTGCATAATCGGCTGAAATAGGTGGCTCAACAATATCAGGTCGGATCTCCCAAACTAGAGATGGTAGAGCCTAGAACTCCTGAACAACAACATCATATGAAAGATTGGGCCCCTAGTTTATAGAATCTACCTGTCGAAGAGCATATTGGGAAACACCCTAGGGCATACCCTGAACAATACCATACTATCTAAGCACGCATCTGAGCAAAAATCTCTCCAACACCCAACGTGTCCACCCAATCAGAATCATTGACTGACATAGATAAGGTAATTGAATATCATCATCATCCCAGTGCTCACAATCTAAGGTCGCCATGTCACAGTCTCTATATCATCCAATACTCTCCTCCATATCATCCAATACTCTCCTCCAGTGATCCAACTTACCCAATCTAGGTTGAGTAAGTCGACCTGCTTATAAATGTGCATATGGTCGCATAGCGGGTCATTGTCTAACCATCACTAGATGCGTAACAACAATATGCTCCCATGCCCACACCTGTAGTAGAGTGACTCCTGAAGACAAACTATGACCTCCAAGGTAAACAACTGAATGCAAATCATGATACAAATGGGCAAGAATACACATGCCCCAAGCATACTCATCTTGTGCACAATCATGCTCTCCAACACATGGCCCCAACCAACAAAAAGTCTCGTTGACCTGCGATTAGGACAAAGGAACCCTCCAATGAAACCAACAAGTATTGTAGGAAAAGTGGCATAAGCATCCACCATCTCGTGCCACATATTCCAATATCCAAAAATATGATCATCCTAAAATACTCTATGGAGAGCCTCGGTCCCGCCCTGCTCTGATGAATCATACACTACAATGTCACCAACAATGGGTATCCTCAGAATACGCCAGAAATCCTCAAGGGTGACTGCCATCTCGCTAGTAGGTAGGTGGAAAGTATTATGCTCACTATGCCACCTCTCTGCTAATGCTATCAGGAGACCCCAATTAATCCTAATATAGGGCATATGTAATAAAGAGGACAAACCACAATGTGTAATAACTGTCGTCTTAGGCTGTGCTAGTTGTGGTATCAAATCGAATGTTTGGGGAAACCGCTCTCAAATATGAAGGTTCATCAAAGCCTCCTATCATCACGAAATATTCAAAGTCAGTACTTTTTGTCAAATCATCAAACATCAATTATCCTATCAAATCTAATCAGCTCTTGGTGAGACTTTTGATTAAATCTCTTAATTGAACATCATCAAAACTCACCTATCATGAGGTCAATCATAAAACATCATTGAACCTCACCTATCATGAGGTCAATTAATCAAATCAACCTTGCTTATCATGAGGTATATCAAACAAACTATAATTATTCCTCACCTATCATGAGGATAATTATCATCAATCAAACATTAGACCTCACCTATCATGAGGTTGAACATAATCTACTTGATTAAGATCATCAATCATATCAAACCAATGGATGACACGATCAAAATTGACAAAATCAAGGATAAATTTGACAAACTACATCATTCTGACTTGGATGCGCTAAAGCAGTGTTTCTAGGTGCCACAATATCAGAAGTGCCATTAAAACACCTCGAAGCACTAAAATAGGTGCTCAAAGTGCTAATTTATCATATGCACAATTACAGGAGGCAAAAGCACTATTTTAGGACATCAAAGCGCCATTTCAGTGAATGCGCTATTCTAGAAGATGAAAGCGCTAATCTATTGAGTCAAAGTGCTGAACTATTCAAAGTGCTAAAAAAGAAATCAAAAGCGCTACAATATCTATCCTAAGCACTACTTCGTTAAAAGTGCTAAAATAGACTGCAAAAACACTACAATATCTATCCTAAGTGCTACTTCGTTAAAAGAGCTAAAACAAACAACGAAAGTGCTACTGCGGGCCTCATAAGCACTAAAAGAAACCACAAATTTAAAATCCAAAAAATGGCATGAAAAATGAGAAAACACGTAAAACAAGGAGGTTAACGGGTACGTACCAGAGGTCCATAGGCGGCCGAGCGGTTGTGACAACGAACACACTCAAATCGGTGAGTGTGGTAAGGGATTGACATTTTGCACCAAAGTTGCTCTCACTCCAAATCTTCAAACTCCAAATGCACAAATGAATTCAAATTTATCTCTTTTTAACTTTTTATAGGTTAATAAAGGGATTTTTATGGGATTTATTTAAATTATGAACTGGAGGATTAATTCAAAACTCATCATAGGGGCAATTTCTACATTCTTTGTCGGGAGATAAATTATCTCATTATCAAATCCTTATCAAATCATCAGGAAATCATGAATTTTTTTTCAAAATTTCATCAATTTATCTCCTGAGGGAGCATAAATTCATCATCACCTGAAAATCCATGTCTGGGGCATACTGGAAAAATTTTTGCCGGTACTAGCAGCAATAACAAAATTTTCTTTGAAGCAATGCGTAAACACATCACTTTAAAGAGGGGCAAAATGTATACACCTAAAAATGGTCTGGATAATTTAATTAAATAAATATGATTTATTTGATTAATTAACCTTAAATTCCTCTATTATTGAATAAATAGAAATATTTATTTATATAGTTCACTTTTAATTCTTCTATTTTTATCATATTATTTTATCTTAATTAAATAAACAAGTTTAAATACTTTGTTGTTTAATTATCATATCTCTTTTATATTTATTTAATAAACAAATTTCTATAGTTCGTTTTATTAAATTAATTATTCTCTTTTGCTAATTTGAATAAATCAAAATATTCAAATAAAGGCAATTTCCTCTATTCAATCACCAATAAAATTAGATATGAAACATCTAATTAATTCAACTGGCATTCACAAGAAAACTGTGGAGACAAATTAGAGACAAATTGGAAATCAATTTGTCAATCTCCTTCCTCTATTTCTTCCTATTCTTTGGCAAGATGTTTTTCTAGGGAGGAACAATCCCCATGATCAACTCAAGCTTCTTCATCCTTCACCATTTAATCCTCGAGATCAAATCTAGGCCTTTGTTGTGCTACCCCTTTACAAATGTGTTGTCGTAAATCTATAAATATAGCCTTCTGAAGTAGGAAAAGGATCCCAACTTTGTGCAAACTTACTCTGTAGGAATAGCAATCAAGCAATCAAGCATCTTAGCAATAGCAATCATAGCATCAATAGAATCAATATCATGGCTGCATCGTAGATTACTGTAGCTTTCTTTTATCATATTCATGTCAATTTAGATCACAATAGCTTCATCATATCATTTAGGAATCACTATACATGATTAGATTATTGCATTTAGCAACATCTCATTCTTTAGATTGGCATTTTAACAGTCACAATGCTTACCAAATCTGAGAGCCCCGTGACTTAATAAATATTTAGAGATAGAGAACAATATGACACTTTTAGTAGATTTATGCTTTAAATTAGTTTAATTGCTTTTAAATCTTTGATATAATGTCTTATTAAGAAGTGTTTTTAGTTACTTATTCCACACTTACATCTGTAAATTTGACCAAGGGAGACCCATTCAAGTTTTTTTCGAATTAGTTATGTATGATGGGTATAATGAGGCTAGTTACACAAAGATGATAAAACTTCAATAAATTCTTGCATTGCTAAGTTAGGCACCAAAAAAATGACTATTATCTCTTTTTTATACTCATTGCTAAATGCTATTTATATTAAGACTAATAAAGAAGTAATATGATTTCTTTTAGCCTAGCTAATAGAAACATTTGTTGGTAACATAGAAACCAAATTCTAAGTACCTAATTAGTTAAGAATAAAAAATCTTCCCTAATTTCTGTGTCACGTGAAATTTTGTACCAATAATTGCAACATTGAAATATAGTAGTAGTAGTAGTCGTGGAGATCCCTTGATTCTTCCATTCCTCATTTTTGTAATTTCTTCAAGGACATCTTCTTCACTATTTCCTTTTTCAAAACCTTGGCAACATCAATTTCAAAGTTCTCATGTCACATGGACCTATCTTTCTCACAATGCAAGCGTTTCTATTTTTGTGTAGATAGCTCGACACTAGATGCATCATTCATTTTTTCTCACAATTTTCTATAGACCAATGTCACACATTAGGTTCATATTTAAAATTAGGAAACATAAAATTTGTTAGATTAATCATACATTAGCTATTAATTAATTAATAATTAATTAATCATTAATTGATTATTAGTCTAATTCATTTCATGCACTTAAGCTAAATTTAGGAGTGATTTTTCATGTTAACTAAAGTGAGCTATTATTTGATCATTCTGTCTCATTACATGAGATGTTGACACTTGTCATGATCTAACCCCTTTATCATTTAGGGTTGCTCCTATAAATTACTCAACCCTCTTTGTATTATCACTCTTGAGATTCATGGAAGCTTTTCATTATGTAAGTTTTTCTTGTTGAGGAATAATAAATCTTTGTTTTACAGATTTCTTGTGTGGAAGGTGTCTTTGTTCATTGTTTGATCCCATGTTTTGTGTTATTCATAATTGTAACATGGTATTAGAGCATAGATTCATTGAACCCCTTCTTGATTTATGAGGTTTTTTTCAACTAGGGTCATAGGGCTTTAGATTTGAAATCTCCATTACTCTTTTTGCAATTTTTGGAGTTGGGTGATTTTTTGGTATATTTTGAGGCAAAAAGGACTTCACTGTTACGTTTAGGAGGCCGATTCAACAAATTTTGACTATAATTTTTCCCAATTTCGTCATTGGAAGCTTTTGAGGATTTTCTTTAATAGGGGTCTTTGTATGACCCTTGTACAGTTCTGTACGACACATTTAAAAAAATAAAAAATAAAAAGTGTTGCATGTTTTATATAACATACTCGCTATATTTAGTAACCCACACTATATATATCTCACAACTTGCCTAGCTCGTAGTGGGTGGTAGTGGATGACCCAAAACCTTTCTTATTTTTTTTAATAATAAAAAATCTGCCAACGCCTACTTACATGGGTGACTAGCACCTAGCCCCTAGGGGGTTAATATATATATTTTTTTGCAAAATAGGTAGAATTGGGAAAATTGACATAACTTTTTTTTTCGATTATCAAAATTGGGCAAACAAGATATCACCAGAAAGCTGGTTCCGAGCACTATCCAATGGTGCTGGTTTTTTTTCTCAAATTTTTTTGTTGGTAATTTTTTATCTCCTATCAAAATTAGAGGTGTTGTTTCACTCTTGAGCTCATAAATTTTGATCAATTTCTCTATTTTTCACAATTCCATTAGCATTGGGATTGTCTTTTAGAGCTATTCATAGTCATCCATGCACTTTTTCTAGATTTTTCTCTAGGTACATTTTATTTAGTTTTTGGTGTTTTTGTCCACTCTGGTGAATTACTTGGATGTTTAGCTCCAATAAACTTTATGTTTGTGTGGGATGAATTATTTTAGGTTGTTCTATATGTATTTCTAGCTTTCTATCCTATTTAGGCATTGTAGAAATATTTTGTAAGCACATTCTCTTTTGTAGACACATTGAGATAAAAGTGCCAATCTGGTGTATACTTTTTTGGGGATTTTTCACATCTTGTTATGCATTTTGTACTCTCATTATGATATAAAGTTCCATCGGTGGCTTGTGAGTTCCTTTGTTTTGCTATCAAACCTTTTTCAAGTGAGTGTTCCTTCCATGAAAACAACGAATCCCAATGATTATTGCCTTATGTGTGTTTGCCTTAGTTTACACACCCTTTTATTTGCAAGTACTTTCATAAGCACATTCAAACATTTTTTGTTCTCCTACATGCACTTCTTGGTTTCACACAATTTCATTATAATTGTCTTGGCCCTCCCTTTCCACATTATGAGGGGTTTCTACTATTGGAGCTAATTCTTCATTTGTTTCATTTTTGGAGTGATCTATGTATCTAGTTTTTGTTCCTATGTACTAGGAAGATGCAATGATTGGTTACCCATGCATTTCGGTGAGATGGAGCATTTACCACATGAACATTCTTTGATTCCTATTTTTGGAGGAAACCTTCCATTTTCATTTCATTGGTGTTTTTTAGACTATTGGTACTTGTATTTTTGGCTTGCATCTTGCATTTTGAGTATTGTTGTTGGGGTCACTCATGTAGATTCATGTGTCATCTATATCTTTGAATTCTAGATGTTTTTCCTTTGTTTTACATCTAATTCAAGTACTGTCATTGGGGGCACTCATGCAAATTCTTGTCTTCTTGATCCAGATCATCATTTGTTTTAGAGGAGGTTCTTCATTTCAACACTATAGCAATCATCATTCGATAGTTGTCTACAATGCTTTGTTCTTCATCAATGTTCTTCATGTTCCTCTATTTTTGGGACATTATTTTGGAGGCTATTTAGACATTCATTCCCCTTTCTTTCTTTTAGAGAGGAGTTTTTCCCAAGAGGATTTCTCCATTTTTCTCCGGATGTGAGAGATTATATTGTTTGTACATGGGTACCTCATTAGGCCTTGTTTGTCGAGACCCATCATGCATTCTTTGCTTTTATGCATTAGATTTTTAAGGTTTTTAGTTACTCCCTAAATTCATCTTAAGGGGGTGTTAGAGTAATCATGCATTAGCTAAAAAATATTTAATCTTTAATTTATTATTATTCTAATTTATTTCATGCACTTAAGCTAAAATTAGGAGCATTTTTTATGTTAATTGAAAGCCAATGGTACCCCAGACTTAACTTGTAATTACAAAAAGTAGTGTCTAGGTACCAACACCAATCCTTCCTTCCACCATGACTTAATAGAGTGAATTCCAATTTTATGAAGCATCTCCAATGGCAGGGCATCTAGGACAAAGTCATATTTTTGTCTATCTAGCTGAGAGAGACAAAACTATGTTTTCAAATCTTTCCAAGAATGAAGATTCATCATGGCTCTGGAAAACAAATCACGAGGAGTGCAAATTTTTTTTATGAAACCAAAGGGCATGGGTCTTGGGTAACTAAGCCAGAGGGAGCCCTTGAACTTGAAAAAGTGGAGACTACTAGAGATTATGAAGGATGATAGACAACCCATCTCAAAAACCAAAGCCCGCCCACCACAACCAAGGCTTAACAACTTCCCAAGCTTGCCAAATAATTTTGGCAACAAAATTACCTTCAATATGAATGATGTCCTTCATAATCAAAAGGGTTTGAAAATCGATCCCCTTCTAAGTAGGTCGTTTAGGCAGAAAACCAAAGGTTATGCAATGTCTGAGAAGAATTTTCCAGGATTCATTCCCAGAAATCACTTTCACAATCCATTTGGCACATAGAGCCAATCCTTGTTGTTGAGTGGAAAGAAGCCCAAGTCCACCAGAATCCAGTGAGAGACATCAAAACTCCCAAGAAATGAGGTGAAAACCTTTGCGATATTTTGAAGAGGCCCACAAAAATGCATGAAGAAGCTTTTCAAACTTCAAATAAAAAGCCTTAGAGGGGGCCTAACAAGAAGAATAATAAGTTACATGAGTGGTTGCAAGAATTTTAGAACAAATATCAAAATTACTAGCCAAAGAGAGGGGCTTGGTGATCCAATAAGAAAGCTTCTCAATTCTGGCAAGAATCGTATTCCAAAGGTTAATTAGAGATGCTTGAAAGGCAAAGGGAATGCCCAAAAAATGAAATATTCCCCATGATCAATCCACTTCTAGCTGAACCTAAGAAGCCAGGGAGGCGTAGGAAGAAAATATTGACGATAACACTAGGTTTTGTGCCACTGTATATAGCTAAACCAAAGGCAAGGAAAAAAGTATCAAGGAATAGAAGAGCCTCTTTGATATTTTGATATCAAATGTATAAATAGTATTTTGTTAAAAAATTAATTAAATATTATGGGATATTTATTAAGATAGATTTTATTCTAAAAGATTTAAAAATATTTTTAAGGTTTATTTTGTGCTTTGTATTGGCTTCTTAGTGTTGAAATTTTTTATTTATATTTTTTTTCTTGTGTTTCACTTTCAAAAGGGACTCATTGAGGGTATTCCCTCCTCTTTCTCTCTTCTATTTTAGTGGAAGTTGATAAATTTTCTTGGACCATCATTCAAAGAAGGAAGAAAGGTCTTCCAAAACATGTTTCTTCGTCTCACGCTTCAGTCAAGTACATGAAAATTGCAAAATCTAGTTATGATATTGTGTTGTCTTTGTAGATTTTATATAATTACGTTGTACAATTATTAAGTGTTGTTTATCCCATCTCTTCATTATTTTGTAAAAAGTTTCAACCCTTGCAAAATCCTCTTTTACCTAATAAAAAATAATTTATATAAAGAGCTTCAACATATACACAATTTGACACCATTGCAAATATCAAGTCTCTTGTTGTGGTGGGAATTGCACGTAAAGATTGCGATAATTTTTTATTTTTTTTAATTATTTCATTTTATTTATTAAATTAAATATTTAATTTAATAATTTTATGTGTAATTTTTATTATTCTATATTTTAATAATTCATTTATTTTAAAAAAATAATAAGTAATATATTTATATGTAACTATCTCTATCAAATATTACTTAACTTAGATTAATTTGTAATTTTAAAGAGCTCACTTTGAATATATTAATTTAACAAAAATATATACTTCTACATATTTCTATTTGAAAAGCTATTTATATTTATAATTTGTTTATTTATTAAGATATCTAAAATTTTACTTATTAAATTATTTTATAAATTTTTGAAAAAATAAAAATAAAATAAATTATTTATTGTGTAACTAATTATATAATTATTTGAAGTTATTATATAAAGATTAGTTATAAAGCATATAAAAAAAATCTATGATAACATATCTTAAATACATCTATATGTTCTAAATTAATTTACTAGAATTTTTACAATAAACATAATATTTAAAATTACATAAGTAGAATAAGATATCTATGAGTTTCTTTTACATACATTTATTTAAAATAGGTATACTACTTATTTAAAAAAATAATTTATGAACATAATTTCATAAGATAATATTTAAAATATATATATATATATATATATATATATATATATATATATATATATATATATATATATTTGTTTTTAATTAAATTATCATTCAAATTTATAGAAAGAATTTGAGACAAATGATTATAATAATATGAAAATTAAAATTACAAGTTTTATGTATAATTATTTTTTGTTATATTAACAATGTGAGAAAAGGTTTTCAATCTTTTAATTCCAAATAAAACCCTTTCAAAAATATATTTGATGATACTTATGACTTATAGACATTAATTATTTTATAAAAAAATGAACAAATTATAATTAAATAAGTGAAGGATTTAAAATCTCTATGCTAAATAAATCATTTCTAAAATATTATTATATACCTATTATAATTTAAGTGAAAGACTAAAATATCAAGTAACATTTGAATACAAATTTTAAACCCCCAATGCAAAACAAACCTTTCCTAAAATATTATTGTATACCTATAACTAAGGTGAAATAAAAAATATATTAAATTAATAAATATTTGAACCCATAAATATTTACAAAGTTCTTTTATTTTAAATGAAAATTATTAAAAATGATGCCGATGGATTTTTTGAGGCAATGAAATATTTTTATGGATAATTTTAAGTTTGAAAATTAAATTTTATGTTTATATTTTAGTAAAAAAAAATATTTTATTCTCTATTAACATGGTCTCTAGAGTTCAGGCTAAAACAACAATTAGAGCATAAACAATTTGGATACTGCTCAAAGAAGGGTGGGTGATGTTGAATTTCGATGGTGCCTCTTGTGGAAACCTAGGTCTGTTGGGAGCAAGTTGTATCTTTAGAAAGTAGAGGAAAATCAATGAAGGAATTAAAAATTAGCCCACCTCTAGGGATGAACAATGTAGTGAAAATGAGCACACTTCAGTGTGTCTTGACAAAAGCAATCAAAGAAGGGGTAAAAAAGTTAGTGATTGAGGGCAACTCCCTCATAATCATCAATTCCATAATAAAATAAAAAGTCAATAAATTGGAAGTCGAACAATATTCTTGAGTGTTTAGACCTCCTTGGCAGGCTCAATTTTTGAGATTTCACACATTTTAGGGAAGGGAACTTGGAGGCAAATAAGTTGGTGAATGAGGCTATCTATGATCCCACATGAGCAATATCATCATGATTAATGAAGCACACTCTGACCACTTGTATGGGAATGATTGTAAGCAATGCTCAACATATTGATAAATGTGAACAAGGTACATCTTTTGTGCTAGATGGTGTAAGCATACAATGATAGGGAGTTGGCATGGTGATGATAACCAAAGTTTGTAAGTGTGGTGCATGTGTAAATCTTAAGAAAAGCAAACTAAAGATTCAATAGTGATTTCTATCCCACACAAAGTGTGGGGCGCAACCAGGTTTTATATCTTCTCGACCCAAATAGAATGTTATCATGGGAATAGTAAGTCATTGTATTGGGTTTTTGCCAAGAATGAATACCCTAATAAGGTTAACCAACTCAAGGAAACAAATAGGTTTTTTGGGTAAAGTAACATACCAACAATTGAAGGTGATAATGAAGGAGCACAACAACAGATCCCTCAAAGTTGTCAAGTGGATTTTGGGAGAGGATTTATTAGAGGGCGACGATCGATATAGAATGAATACTGATATAATCTCATGCTTTTTCACTTCACTCCTTGACCTCAATGATCTAAGGGAGTTGATAAAGGTTGTTGCTCTTGCAATTTTCAAGAAGTAAAACTTGACGGTTTGGATGAAGTCCTAAGGGTTACAAGGTACAACGTGGTTCTATCACATCCAATAGACAAAGCAAGAGTGTTGGGGGAGGGGGTTGTGGTTGAAAGGCTCACTTTCCTTGGAAATTTCTATACTAGGACCCTAATGCAACACTGGGCCTTAGCAAAAAAAAGAAGTTGGCACCTGAAAAGGGTTAACAACTTGGAACTAGTATATGACTTGGACTGGATTTATGATTTTGATAACATACCAGTCAAGAGTGTTTGATGTCATCTGGGTATGTAAAAAATATAGTATTGCATAGTATATAGGCTAGCAACACAATATGTAGAAAAATCCTTTTGGTTAAGGAGTTGTATGTAACAAAAGGTTGGTGCTCCAAGCCATAAAGATGATGCAATTTGTTTTTGATAAATATAATTGTGGGATGAGGATTGTCAGTGTGGGTCGATTATGCTTGATCCATGATGAATCGAAGCATAAATTAGCCACTAAACCTCAATCACAAACAAGATCATTCAAATTGAAAGTTAAACTAAGCATTTATTGAAACTGAAAAATTACAAACTATGAAAACAGTTAAATTCCTACTCTAACCCATTTGAAACTTATCCTATTTTGGAATTGGTGTTGTGTTGATGTGGAACAATGACCCTTTCCCAATCTCATGACCAGTGAGTTTGTTTCAATTGATTCTATTGAAGAAAATCGATGAAACCATTGTGATAAATTGATGAAAACATGAGTTATGCTAAATTGAACATGATGCAAGCTAAATTTACATAATTTTATGCTAAAAATGATCTAAATATGCAATTTTTAAGCCAATATAAGCTAATTGTAAGCTAAAAGATTAAAACCCTAATTTATAACAAGCTAAGATGGATGCATGGAAGCCATTAATGGAAGCTTGAAGCTATTATGCAACTAAAATGAACTAAAATTAGCTAAAATTGAGTAAATTGAGAGTGTGAATGCAAGTGAATTCAACAACATAAGTTTGCAATTGAAAGATGGATCCATTTGTCTCCAAATAGTGTTCTATTTATAGGAGAACAAATGAGAAATGGAGGGTTGAGATTGAAAAGATTAATCAACAACCAAGAATGGAGGAAATATGAGGCATGGATCAAAGATTCTCATAAATGGATGAGAATGCAAAATGAAAATTAATCAAGGGCTCACATTTGTTCGAAACACACTTTTTACCTACACACACAGGTCACCAGGTGACTTGCTCAAGAGGTTAAAGGCTTAGCTTGTTCAAGAAGCCAAGTGAGATGATTGGAGGAGATTGAATATTCCTTGGAATATTCTCATGGGTGAGGATAAAGATACTTTTCTAATTAAAACAAAGTTTTAATTGTGCAAAAAAGGAGATGAGGGATATTCCATGGGAATATTCCCATTTTAGAAGAAAATTAGTTTAATTGTTAATTAATCAAGGTTTAATTGGACAATTAGGGGATTAGAAGAATTAAAGTGATATTCATTAAATTAAATGATTCAATGAAAAGGAGGGGAAAGGTGAAATGATATTTAATTAAATAACTTAGGGTTATTTAATTAAATAAGATGACTTAGGGAATTAAATTAAATACTTTGATTTATTTAATTTAATGAGATGAAGTGTTAGCGTGAAAGAGAGGTGAATTAACCCGATTTGAATGAATTAGGTTAATAGATGAAAATGATGCAATTAATTAAATAACTAGGCTAATTTAAGCAATTAAGTGAAAAAAGGATGGGTTCTGAGAGGAAATGATGTTAGTAAACCTGATTCGAGTGTATGATATCATTTAGGACACTTTTCAGTTTCTACATTTTGCCCCTCTTTGAAGCAAGGTACTTGTTGCTTCGGTTCAAAGACTGATGCTCTTTGAGTTAAAACTATTGCTTAAATCTATTATTATTATTATTATTATTATGATTATTTTGATTTTTAAGATGCCCCACTATTGAAAGATAAAGCTGACTCCTTGCCCCCTTGAGAAATTAGGCAAAAATTTTGAATTTTGGGTTGATTTCTCGATAAAGGTGAAAAGCTGCCCCAGGGGTCAAGAAAGGCTCCATGATGCAAGAATTATGCCAAAAATGCAAAAAATGATGCAAAATAAGGTTCCAATTCGAAAAATTGGTGAAAATGATGATAAAACCTAGCGTCAAGGTTAAATTAGGGAAAAAAAACCCTGATTTTCTAGCTTAAATAAGCTAAGAAGGGTCACTTTCAATTCATTTGTGCATTCACACCTTGGAGATTCTTGCTATTTTGAGCTCTGACCCTCTAACGAAATGGTGCGATGAGAGTTCCCCAGGAATATTTTTTATCGAGTTCAAGAGTATCAATGGATTCCAGGCTTAGGACCATCGGTATGTAACTCAAAACTTGATTTGAAATTTGACTTTTTTGATTCATTTATTGCTCTTTAAAGTTTAAACTTTGGCAACGTCACTATATAGCGAAGCCCATTTGAAAATCGGTGATGCTAAAATGATTTATAGTGATGCACTTCACGATTTAAAATTAGGGTTTCTAATTTTAAATTGTGATGCATACTTATATAGCAATGCACTTGCCAATTTGAAAATTAGGGTTAGGGTTTCCAAATTTTAAATCATGATGCATATGTTTATGGCGACACACTTTGCGATTTGTAATTTGAAATTCCTTCGGGCATCACAATTTAAAATTTAAAAATAGTGATGCTATTGTGATTCCTGAGCTAAAAATTTGAAATTGAGTCAAATTTTTTTGATTCTTTGACGTTGTGCACTTCGTGAGTATAGGAGGTCATTGCACCATTGGTGTCACATGAGCATAGGCCCACAATGTTAGAGAGACTAGATGGTTTGTCAGAGTTATGCTAGGAACACCTGGGAGAGATCAGTCTTTGGTATGTTACATATGCACCCGTTGTCCGAACTCATCTAGCGATGGTGACTGCTTTGTGCGAGAGATGGCACAATGAGACCTCATCTTTTCACCTTCCAACTGACAAGGTGACTATGACTTTGGAGGATGTATGGTGAATTTTGTGCTTGTCGATTCACAATGAGCAAGTGATCTTTGATGTCGATGCCAGATATGATGTGTATCACGAGGTGATGGAGTTGGAGAACATTTCCCTAGTCACATCATAGATCGACCTCGAGATGTATAGAGGTCATGTGCCCACATTTTGATTGATTATTACAACCATTATTTCAGGTTTGGTTGCTCCTAAAAGACACAATAGAGGGTTCAGCCTAGGATGGGGCTTGGAATGGCACCAAATGCTTCACAGGAGGACACTTTTTTCATGAGGTCCAATGATGTTGGTCTCACTATATCATGGCATGCAAAAATTTGTTTATTGCGATGGCCAGGCCATTGGTCCAGGGGTGACTCTACTTCACATTTAGGTGTGGGAGCATATTGTTGTGCTTCGACTAATAGTATAGATGGCAGAAGTCGAGCTAGATGATCCTATGATCTAGAGATACAGGGGCACGATCACCCTATGACACACTGGACAGATTGGGCTCCCCTATTGGTGGTGGGTTTTGAATGATATGATAGTTTTTAGGTGGCGCTTGTGGCTACAGATGCCACCATGGTATGATGATGCTCAATAGTTATTCTTCACATGACAAACCCAATACATGTAGGGTCATGAGCATACTATCATTGAGTGGTACCTACCTGACAGAGTGGTGTGACAGTTTGGAGAGGTTCAAGATAGACTTGATGTTGCCTATAGGGCTATTTTTGTGAGGTCTGCATGAGAGGTTCCCACATGGGGACCTACTATTCCAGCTCTAGAGGCAGTAGAGAGCTTTAGACAGTTAGTGGCTCAACCATGGGCCTATAACCAAGGTTAGGCAGTAGCACATACTACACTTGCTTATGATGCTTGGTTCATAGCTCTTCAACACTTGATAGATCCAGCAGGTGCTCCTTTGTGAGGGAGGCCCAAAGGTAGGGGAGCAGGAAGGGGTAGAGGACAAGGCGGCCAAGATAGCTAGGATGGACAAGTTCTAGGGGCTCCACCAGTTGTGCATCAACCTCCTTAGTAGCAATAGCCTGTACAACAACAAGCAACACTACCACCACCACCAGATGCCAAAGATGTTCAGATACAACAACTATAGCAATAGGTGTAGATTTTGACAGGTGAGTGGGATCAGGCCCGCCAACAAATTTTGGCTATTACTGCTAAGCGAGATTAGGCTAGGAAGTAGGTGGCATCCATCACAACAGAGAGGGACCACGCTAGGTAGTAGTTATAGGATTTCACTATTGAGAGGGAACAGGAGATTGGTTGGCGACAACAGTTAGAGGCCCTCGTAGTAGCTACCCAGGGTAGGACTGTATCCGCTAGGTTATATAGAGGTTGTGACAAAGGTGACATATTATAGGAAGCATTATCATAGAGATGTGCCAACACCACTGAGATAGCCTAATTATTCATAGCGTAGCGATGCACGACCCAGGGTTGAGGATCAGCCAAAGAGGTAGGTGGGAGAGGGTAGCAGCCATAAGGGCTAGCTCGATTTTGTATACACTTTTTTCCTTTTGTTAATGCCCGATTCTTTTACACAAATATACATTCATGGGCTTCTTTTTGATAGCCTCGTGGATATTTTATTTATGATCAATATACATACACTGATCCAAATTTTGTACCATGACATTCATTTTTTGATATATATATATGACACAGATATGGATTCTATATGATGTGTTCACCTTATTTTATGTTTATAGTGTATGGATGCATATGATATGAAATGCTTATATTTGATGATGTATGGATGCATTTATTTTTGTATATTTTTCTATGCAATTTTATGATGATTATGCATGCAATGTGATGTATGCATGTAGATGTAAGGATGGATAATGTAGATGTTATGTTTCATGACATGATATGTAGTGTATACTTGTGTAATGATTTAAGATGCTTAGAATAACAAATCTATACTATTCATCACAACCTAAATGATGATGCAAAATGTATGATGTGATATACTGTGATGATGCAAGATGTATGTATGTTCATGGTTTGTGGATGCAGGATGGATGCATTGATGATGTTTTTGTTGATTGTCATGATACCAGGTTAGCGCGAAAAAGAAGATAGAAGAAACAGGAATGATGGATCATTGATTCTGATGATTGCTTTAAAAGATCCAACAAGTCTACAATCCATCAAGACTTTATTAGAGATGGTGATGAGAAAATGTAGGATGAGGATGATAAATGCAAGATGATGAGGTGCTCACTTTTTGGGATTGGGATTTTTCGTCGTTCCTTATTGTTTGATATAACACATAGACACGATGCATCAAGGTATTGATAACTAGGATAGTGTTGTATCTAGTGTAATGGACTTTGACTTGATAAACAGATATGATAGTTCCTGTTCACACCTTGAAATACGGAAACCTCATTGGAATGTAAGTTAGAAGCTTAGAATACATTAGACCAAAGCATAAGCCATAGTCAACAACGTACTCCAAACAACTTCCTTACACACAACTGAGCAAGTATGTGCCAAGATTATTTTACAAGAGTACCCACAAGCACAAGAAATGAAAGATAATGATCGATGTGACAGTCTTTTCTCTCTAAATTGTTTTGATAGACATCATCAAGAGGTCCTTGGAATGGGTCATTAAGATAAATCATAAGAAAAGATCATAAAAAAATAGTTAGTGTTATCTATATCTCTTGCCTGGTTTAAGTTTAGCTAAGGTGATGTCTAATACTGATGTCCATTGCAAGAAGGATACATCCTAGGACATTTTCATGAGATGGTTTTTTGATGTTAGGATGATGATGCTAAGATGAGTTGTTGATACAAACTTAACTAGTGTATTTACCTATGATCTAGAGTTTAGAGTTTGATGATTAGGTTCTCACTTTAAAACTTTCTATACTTGTTTTCTATTTGTTGTGCCAAAGGTTAAAAGTGACGATCGATTTATTATGGATGGAGATTTATTTCAGGTGAAAGCGAGATGGGATGGGTGGTTTTGATTTTTTTTTTTTTGGAATATTTCAATGTTTTTGGTATTTTGAAATGTTTTGAGCCTGTTTTTGGTCTTTTTGAAAGTTTATATGAATGTTTTGGATTTTTGGTTTATTTGAGGATTTTTAGGGTTTTTATAACGGTTTCTATTGTTTTTGGATTTTCCATTTTCAAATGTTTTTAGTGTTTTCTCGATATTTGAATGTTTTGGCATTTTTAAAGATTTTACAAATGTTTAGGGGTTTTTGAGAGTTCTGAATTTTGACCAAGAACCTAACCTAAAGACCTATCCTAGGGATCTTGGGGGCTGATCAAAGATAAGCATTGCCTACATTATACACACAGAGACCACATAGTTCGACTGACTCGACTTATTAACAATGAGATATGAACATTTGAGAGAATATCAATTTATTATTATGGATTGCTAAAGGACTAACCTAGAGTGTCTTGGGGGCACATCTATGATTTCCTTGCCTACGTTCAAGCTTAGAGACAACTTAGTTTGACAAGGGTACTACTTTTTGGATTTTTGATTTTTTGAACTTTTTAAGGTTTTTGATGTATTTTGGATGTTTTGGATTTTTCCTTTACAATTTTTTGAATGTTTTTGGATTTTCATTGTACAGGATTTTGCAAATGTTTTTGGATTTTGATGAAGTTTTATGAATGTTTTTGGGTTTTTTGATGAGATTTGAGGCAAACGATACTTAGATCACGATGTCAATGTCACGTTGTGAGATATGACATGGATCAAGACTTATTCAAAAACAAGAGTGCAATAACTTGTCCCCAGTGTCTAGCAATGCTTCATAGATCAATGGATAACCAAGATAGATAATGTATACGCGAAGAGTTTTATCATTCTAGATATTGGCTATGGGAATTCACAAGATAAAATGGTAAAGAGTTTGTCAAAAGTTTTCCATGAGTAGAGTTGAAGTATACATTGAATCTTTGTCAAGATCAAGATAAAGTGGGATATCTAGATGAATCTAGATTGAATGGATGGAGGGAACATTGGATTTATCATGGCAAGGATGAGATGCTTCTATCTGAGAAGGATCATATAGACACTCGATTCTACTCATGATGCCTGTTTTCCAGGTTTTCATCATAGTACTTTCCCAAAGCACCACCATAGTGGTTTTCACTAGAGGACAATTTTTATTTTTACTATTTTATTGATTTTTTGATTTTTTTGGAAATTTTACCCTCATGCTGAACCACCTGGTGGTTCTGATGTAGAGGCCACTATCATAACGTTCCAATGATATCCTACTTGAAGAAGTTTCTTTGCTAAGATACAAGCACTTGAATGCAACCTTGAAGAACTCTGATCTGCCTTGTGGATACCAGAATCAACCTTGTCTATGTGTGCACATCGTGATAAAGTGCCTTCAAAATCCTTATGATGAAGAGTAGTTGTCAACACACACTCAATGCGATAATTGGATATTGTGAATGGAGTGTATGGTGTCATGCATGAAGGAATATGAGATGGATTGGTTGATAGTTTGGAACCTTTGACTCTCCAAACTTGGGAAGATGAGTGATGATGGGTGGGAATGAAGGTTTTCATGGAATTAGGAACAACCACTAGATATACTTTGTTCCTTGCTTGAGAAGCTTGCTTTTGTATTTGAGAACTCTTTTGATGGATACATTTCCCTTTTTTATTTTGTCCCATAGTTTCTTTGACTAATGGATTTTTTGAGGGATGATTTTCTTTATTTTTCTTTGGTATCCATTTGTACTTGACGTGTCCTTTTTGATTTACTACTTCATTTTATTTGATGATCTTCACCTTGCTTTGATAAGAGTTCTTCTTTTTACGTTGGTCCCAATTTGCACATGAGATGATGGGTGAATGCCAACTCATGATACGACTAGTTGTAGCATGGATAGTATTTTCATCATAAGGATTATTTGTGCCCCATATGTTGATGTTTTTTGTAGACAAGATTTCCCCTGTCATTGTGAAGGTATTATCAATACCTAATCATTTGCCCTGATAATGTATCCTCTGATCCATAGCCAATGAATAGGACTTGTCATGAACACATGATATTGCTATGGGTTCCTGTTGTTCAAAAATGTGAACTATTTTCTTTGATTCTATGCCATCATTATCTGTTGATACTTCTTCAAAAGATGTTGGTATTGATTCAAAAGATGTTGATGATGCACAAGCACTGTAAGAATCAAGAATATCGACTGTAGCTTGATCTTGTGTGGAAATATCAAGAGTGAGAGACTCTTATTTTGGATGAAGAACGTCTATGTGTTCATCAGAAAGAAACATCTTAAGAGTGATATCAAGGACATCTTTGGAGTTTAAAATGGTTTGGAAGATGTCCCTTAGCTCTTGGTGAAACTTTTGGGATAGGGGTTCTTGATCCTGACTCGATTCAAAATAACCTTTTTTATCCTCAAGATCCTCCTCTTGACATGATCCTTGGGTGGATGATATATCACCAGTAAAAGACTCTTCACAATAGTTTGTGGGTATGGGTGCAACAAGGGATATTTTTGGCTCATTTGGAACTTCTTCAACATCCCCAATCATTGAGTCATATGTGGGAGAGATATCACAATCTGATATCCACTTGATGTCATTATGGTATAAAATAGTGCTAAACACTGTTGATGGGTTTAGACTTTGTTTTAAAATAGTATTTTGATACGTGTCTAATTCCTCATGTTGTGATAAATAAATATATCCCACTATGGTATCACTGGTATTATTTACATTTTTTTGAGGTTGATGCCTTTCTTGAATCTTTTTCTTTTGTATGGTCAAGAATAGGGTTTGTGTAAATTTTTAGATTTTCATTCCCAGATTTTTGGTCGACATGAATGTCTTCTTGTTCAATAAGATCTTCTATTAGATGTTTGAGTCTAAAATAATTTTGTGTGTTATGACCTTTATATCAGTGAAATTCACAAAAATGATCATCTCTATAGCTACAAGGTTTGACTTGTGGCTCTTGATAGTTTGAAAATTTTGGGAGTGTTATAAGATTAGACTATATCAACTGCTTCAACACATCCTCCATAGGTTCCCCTAAGGAAGTGAATTGTTGTTTAGGAGCACTGTTTGCTCTTTGTTGTCCACATTGAGTGTTTGTAGCATTGATCGTTGGTTGATTGTTTGGTGGTTGCACATATGGTTGTTGTGTGTTCATGGTTTGGGTGTTTTCTTATCTAGGAGCAGTTAAGACCACCTTTACATCAACAACACCATCACTAGTAACATTTTTGGTCTTGGCCCAATAGCAGGGGTTGTCGTTAAAACTAGTGGATGGGAGGTTGTCTCTATACACTTGTGTGTTTCTCTATGAGATTAGGGCTCTCTCAATGTAAAGGGCTCTAGGGACAAGCTCATCATAAGATGTGATGCACTACATTTTCAAGTGGAAGGATAGATTTGGATCTAGATTTGCTATGATAATGCCCACTTTTTTTTCTTTGGGAAGTGACCACTTGCTTTTACTAGCTCTTTGCCTCCATCATTGCAAGAAATTGGTGAAAGATTATCCTTTGTTTTGTTTGAGAGTATACAACTCTTCTAGGCTTACATCCATGTCAAGATTAAAGGAGAAGTGATCTATGAATTTATTGGTGAGTTCTTGGAAAGTTTTGATTCTTGGAGGCAACTGTGAAAACCAATCCATGGTAGGACCCATTAAACTTTGTGGGAAGAGGCACATTAAGTAGGAATCATTATAGGCCACGTTCATACACATGACATTGAATTCTTTGATATGGTCTATGGGATTTTCTCTCCCTTTGTATTTGTCGAATGTGGGGATTTCAAAGTTGGGAGGGAATGATACCTGTAGAAACCTAAAAATGACCTAGGCCTGCAAGCTTCATTTTTACCACTTTCGTCCTAGCATAATTATGATATTTAATTATGTCCTTGGTTCACATTCGACTATTGATTAAATAATTCATAATTATTTAATTAATTCATGTCATTTATTCTTCATGATTATTAAATAAATAAATTTTATTTATTTATTTAATACATCATTGATTGTCTTAATTAAATAAATTGATTAATTTATTTAATTAATTAGTCTTAGTTGCTTAATTAAATAATTAAATTTAATTATTTAATTGTTAATTTAATATTCCTCTCATTTTAAATAAATTAAATTATTTAAAATGTCATCTCAATCTTAACTATCAGTCCGTTTTGATAAATAATCTGAAAAAGATTATTTATTATCTCATAAAATCCATAATTTGAATTATCTTAATTCAAATTAGTAATTAATCTTCCAAAAATCAAGTAATCGGGCAGATTCTTGCTTTTCCAAATCAGATCTTCATTCCAAATCTTATCTTCTTGATTTTTCAAATCTTGCAAATCAGGCAATCTTATCTTCTTGATTTTTTGAAAATCTTTATTTTCTAATTAATTTGTCTCATTTATTCTCCACCGTCAATCTGATTATCTGAGACATTTTCTTGACCATCCAATTAAGGATGTTGCCCTAACCCTAATTAGGGATTCTCAAGTTTAATCTGGACCTCTCATTTTAGGTTCTCATCATCAATTAATCTTGTCCGTCCATTCGAAATGGCATTTTCTATAAAATGCCATTTTCCTCTCACTTTTTGATTACACATGCACATGGTGACATTTTGCATAGACATTCTAGGCATTTATTTACTTGCACATTTATTGTCATAGGCAATTTTAATATTCATTATAGTCATTTTATCAGATCTTGGCATTTATTTAGGCATAGGCATTGTCAATCATAGATTTTTAGGCATAGGCATTTAGATTTTAAGTAAATCCTTCAAAACTTTCTTTAGTCTTGTCTCTTTTCATAGTTGCTCATACACAAATCTAAGGGCATCTTTATTTACTGCAAGCTAGGAGGTGTAACGAAGGTGAACCATGGAAGATGGAGAATTCTGGTGATATGATTGCCTTTTATTTTGTTTGTCGAACCAGGGGAACTGACCTTTGAACAACGATTTTGGCAAACATTCAATATTGAATAGGCACCAAACAGTCAAAGTCCTACTACCACTTCCCATGACACACAACAACCATCATCTGAACCCCATTAGTCTAATCTATCTGAAGTGTCAGACGACATTGATAACCAGGGCTCTAAAACCTTCACTCCTTATTACAACGAATATGACACTAGTGAAGGAGAATATTGGATAGAGTCTGATGTAGAGTTGGATGATGATAACCTCATCTACAACATCACAGAGTCCATCTGCACGCTGTCCGCATCCTCACCCCAATTCACTAGCCTTGACAATGGCATTTCTTTAGTTTACCCTGAACTAGTCGATTGGGACCAACAAGGACCACTAGTTCTGGATACATTTCAGAATGACGAGGCAATTGCCGAATTCATGGGATTATGAGAAGGCATACCCAATGGGGACCACAAATCCAGATTCTCCATTGATTTAGATTACAACGCATACTTCGGCGAGACTGTTTAGTCCTCTAGTCGCAAAAGTAAAAATAAAGTAAAAAATGAAACGTCTCCAGGTGAAAATCGAAAGGCACCTCTTGACGATAAAATAGTAAAAATAAAGGACGTATCCACAGGTGAAAACCTCTCTGAGGTGCCCAAAGATGGAGGACTGGACTTTCTCCCTGTGCAACAAGAGAAATTAGCTATGCTTATTGAAGACACAATAGAGGATAACATTTCAACTACAGAAGACCCTAAGATGGTCCTATTTTCCACATCATTGATTGATGAAGAGAAACCAAAATTTCATAAATTCTTTGCAGAACAAAAAATCAATTTCACATGGTCCTATGCTGACATGCCAGGATTGGACCTAGAATTGGTTTTGCACCATCTGCCACTATTACCTAATGCTAAACTAGTCAAGCAGAAGTTATGCAAAATGCATCCCCAAGTTGCCCTATTGGTCAAGGCTGAGTTGAAGAAATTACTGGATGCCAGTTTCATAAGATCTATAGATTATGCTGAATGGATTTCTAATCTAGTGCCGGTGACAAAGCCAAATGGGCTGATTCGAGTATGTACAGACTTTCGGGATCTAAATAAAGCATGTCCAAAGGATGACATTCCTTTGCCCAACATTGACATCATAGTTGACCTAACTGCAGGACATGAGATGCTATCCCTCATGGATGGTTTCTCCAGCTATAATAAAATCCGCATTGCTCCTGAGGATCAGCACAAAATAGCATTTACTTGCCCATGGGGTACATATTGTTGGAACGTCATGCCATTTGGTCTCAAAAATGTAGGTGCCACATATCAAAGGGCTATGACCACGATCTTCCATGACATGATGCAAAATATAATGGAAGATTATGTAGATGACTTGTTGGCCAAATCAGCAACAAGGAAAGATCATTTGAAGGTACTCGACACAATTTTCAAGAGACTTGAAGAGTACAAAGTTCGATTAAACCCTAAGAAGTGTGTTTTTGGGGTCACATCAGGTAAACTATTGGGGTACATAGTTTCCCAAAGAGGCATAGAGGTCGATCCGGAAAAGGTCAAAGCAATCATAGACATGCCTCTGCCCAGAGGGATCAGTGAACTCAGAACTCTGCAAGGCAGAGTACAATCTATTCACCATTTCATAGCCCAATTGGCAGATAAGTGTCACCCATTCCAGTATCTGTTGTGCAAAGGTGTTCCCTTTGTATGGACAGATAAATGTCAAGAGGCCTTCCAGCAAATCAAAGATTACCTACTATCAACACCAGTCCTCATGCCTCCTATTCATGGAAAGCCATTGATTCTATACATCTCGAATACTAGTTCAACACTGGGGGCATTGCTAGCCCAAAATGATCATGAAGGAAAAGAAAGCGCAATCTATTACATCAGCCGCACACTGATAGGCTATGAGTTGAACTACACATACATTGAACGTGCATGCCTCGTTGTTGTCTTTGCATCCCAAAAAATAAGACACTATATGCTCAGTCATCAAACACAACTGGTCACCAAGATTGATCCACTGAAATATCTACTAAGTCGGGCGGCATTAACAGGCCAGTTGGCAAAATGGGTCATGATCCTAAGCGAGTATGACATACAATATGTTGAGCACAAGGCAATAAAAGGGCAAGTAATAGCAGATCAATTAGCAGATGCACCGATTCAAGTCACTCATCCATTAGTAGCTAATTTTCCCGATGAGTCCATTTTTCATGCAGAACCGGCAGCACCATGGAAGCTATATTTTGATGGGTCTCATACTGGTCATGGCTCAGGTGCTGGAATCTTGTTTGTCACACCACAGGGGGATTCAATCCCTAAGTCATTCAGGATTGCTTTCCCTTGTACAAATAACATTGCCGAATATGAAGCACTAGTCACAGGTCTCAAGTTGGCAATCAAATGGAAAATTCAGACATTGCTTGTATTCGGGGATTCCTAGCTAGTAATCAACCAAGTGAATGATGACTATGAAACAAAGGATGAGAAGTCGCTTCCCTACAAGAGGATGGTGGACAGTTTCCTGAGATACTTCCAATTGATTTCTTTTGAACAAATCCCCAGGGCACAGAATAAGGCAGCTGACGCAATGGCTACTATTAGTTCTCTATTGGACATCCCTAAAAATGTGTCACAATTTGAGTTCTTAGTAGAACAACTTTTGATACCGGCATATGATATTCCAGAGTCAGAAATGGTTTGTGAACTTGTTGGTCCCAACTCTCCTTAGTATCAGGACATTTACGACTACCTAAAGTCTCAAACCCTTCCACTGAACCTGTCCAATAACCAAAGGAAGTCCATTAGGAAATCTGCAAGGTATGCTATTATCAGTGACACCCTGTACCACCGTAGTTTGGACGATACCCTCCTTAGATGTCTTGACACCGATGAAGCATGTACGACCTTATGAGAAGTGCACGATGGTATATGCGGATCTCATTCAAGTGGTCCTACTCTGGCTAAGAAACTAACGAGACTTGGGTATTATTGGCTGACCATGGAAAAGGATGCAATTGACTATGTCAGGACTTGTCCCAAATGTCAAATACATAGTGACTTGGTCCATGCGCCAGCATAGGAACTCCGGTCGATCACTTCTCCTTGGCCCTTCGCTCAATGGGGACTCGACCTCATGGGTAAGATTCATCCAACCTCATCCAACGGCAATAAATTCATTATTACCGCCACTGAGTATTTCACAAAGTGGATTGAAGCCATCCCATTGACATATATTACTGGCAAACAAATATCAAAGTTCATCCTTAACTACATCATTTGCCGGTATGGCCTTCCACAGTCCATCATCACTGACAACGGATGTCCATTCAAAAACTAAGACTTACGTGAGTTATGTGAGCGATTCCATATCCAACACCACTTTTCATCTCCATACTACCCTCAAGGAAATGGCCAAGCTGAGGCGTTGAATAAAACCATTGTCAAAATTCTAAAAAAGACTGTCAATGACGTTGGCCGTGACTGGAACATACAACTTAACCCTACTTTGTGGGCTTACTGAACTAGCATTCGTACACCTACAGGAGCCACCCCATTCACCCTAGTCTTTGGCGTTGAGGCCATCTTATCCATTGAGGTCGAAATTCCTTCGCTACGAGTCTCCTTGAAGGGTCTAACTAATGAAGAGGAGTACCGACAATCACATTTGCACGAGCTGGAAATGCTAGAAGAAAGAAGACAAAACTCACTGAATCATCTCCAAGCATACCAGAACCATCTTTGTCGTAGCTACAATAAAGAGGTTATGGTCAGAAAGTTTGACATTGGCGATCTAGTTCTCATGCAGAACCCCAAGAACCAAGCAGACAGAGAAAAGCTAGGAAAATTTGAACCAAATTTGTTGGGTCCCTATATTATCATATCTTCCTTTGGTTCTGGAGCTTATCAATTGGAAAATCCAGATGGGGAACAATTGACAGAGCCCATCAACAGTTTACACCTCCGAAAGTTCTATGCATAGCATTAAAGGGTGGAGATGAAAGTCATAAAATACAAAAAAAATGAAAAATGATAAAAATTGTCACCTTGATGAAAACCTGGCAAACAGGCGTCTTGGTGACACCAAAAAAATCAAAAAGTCAAGGAAATAGTAAAGAGAAAAATGATTCATTCAATAGTGAAAACTTGGAAAATAGGCGCTTTGGACAAGTACCATGGCGAAAACCTAGCAAACAGGCGCCATGCATAATCAATCATTGCTCTACCATCTACTGTCACTTTGTCTAACTTGGCCTAGGATGAAAGGTATTTTCATCATTATTACACAAATTGCCACCACATCCTACCCTACCTGTCATAGGAGATAAATGATTGACATCAAGTCCTGACGACTGTCCGTCTAGCAAGTCAGTAGCATCTCGTCCTTATTCCTTGCAAATGGCTAAGTCTTAGACCTGACTGGGGGCAAAATGTTTATCATGCAACTGCAGTGGATGTCACATATGATCACAAAAATAGTGTAAAAAGTCCTGAAAAAAGACAAAAACATTGGCAAAAAGTCCTGAAAAAAGACAAACATTGGCAAAAGTCCTGAAAAAAGACAAAAACATCATAAAAAGTCCTAAAAAAAGACAAAAAACATCATAAAAAGTCCTGAAAAAAGACAAAAACATTGGCAAAAAGTCCTGAAAAAAGACAAAAACATTGGCAAAAGTCCTGAACAAAGACCAAAAAAACATCGCAAAATGTCCTGAAAAAAGACCTAAAAATCATTAAATGTCCTGAAGAAAACCACAACAAATCATTAGACTGCTCGAAGAACATGAACACACTGTCATCTCTTGTCAAATTCAATCATGTCAAATCAGTCTTCGTCATTTGTCTAAACTACGTTGTCTCTGCACATTTGCTACGTAGGCAAGACTCATATTTGAGTCCCCGAGACATTAGGTCAATCCTCTTAGGCTTGTCAAAACAAAATCATGATGCAATCTTTGCTTATCAAGACAAAGTCATTGGTCATGTCGAACTACGAGGTCTCTGAGTGTATGACGTAGGCAAGGCCATCTGTTGATGAGCCCCCGAGACCGCACTAGGTCAGTCCATTAGGGTTCATGGCACTACATTGGCACACAAGTCAAAAGTCTTCAATCATTTCCCACATGGAAAACTCCTAAAACAAAGTAAAACAATTATTTATTCAGCATGGTGATATCATCAACACGTCACTCATATCATCATGACAATATCGGCATATAGTCAAACACAAGTCAAATTCGGTCAAAGAAAGTCAAATCATCATAAACCAGTCAAACTGTCAAATTTTGGTTAATCTTCAGATGAGTACTTTTGAACGATAACCTCTATCATTTACGCCTTAGGATGTGTCCTTCCTAGGCGTCGTCATCATCATTCGACATTTTGAGTGATCCTTTTGACATCTAAAGATCACTCTTCATGACATCAGTATTCTTCATATGTCCTGAAGAACCAACTCTGTCATTTATGCCTTAGGATGCGTCCTTCCTAGGCATCATCATTATTTCGAGGGACCCCTTAAGACCATTAGGGATCAAATCCTCTCGACATAGACATTATTTAGGATGTGTCCTTCCTGATTTCACCAAGTCTCGACATCTTTCAAAGTCATCAAAACTTTAAACATTTCGACATCTTGACATTATTAAACCAGACATCTTGACATCAAAACAATGGATATCCAGACGCACTTGGCAAACACTTGACAATTTTCTTTTGATCTTTTATCATGTTATTAGTTTTTCAGCGAGATCCCACTAAGCAGGATTTAGAGAAGTAGCGACGTAGCATGACAATTGACACGCATGACTACTAGCTTCTCAGCGAGGTTCTGATTCTGAGATTTAGAAAAACAACGACATATCATGATAGGGATTTTATTTTTTTTATATTTTGGAAATCATGTCACTAGTTTCTCAAGGATGTCCTGAAAACAGGATTTAGAGAAGCAACGACGTTTCATGAATTGTCCTTGTCTTTTTTTCTGCTTGTGGTTGATTATGACAAAAAGATTGGGGCAATCATGCTCTTAGTATGAGTCATGACCATCCTTGTCTGTGACTGTTTGTCTTACGTAATGGTACGACCTTGCACACCTTGATCTATGTCATATCATGGTGTTTGTTGGCCATTACAACAGTTTGCCCAATGATGATTAGAGCAATAAATATTAAAAGTCATACAGTAAAGTTTTGAAGGATTTGATCTAGGAATTAACATGCATTTTCATAGGTCTCATGTCTTCTCCTCTTTGGTCTGATCGTCTTGTCTCATCAGTCTCGTCATCTTCTCTCATTCATCCCACAATGATATCCTGTGACATCCAAAAATATAAGTGCATACATGATCATATACATTGCATTAGGTCCATACATACATCATCCATGGCATTAAATCATAAACATTGCATTAGGCCCATACATATATCATCCATGGCATTAAATCATATACATAATCACAAGCATTGCATTAACATAATCATATAAATAAGCATTGCATCATCATGGCATCAAAATCACAAATAGGCATCATATCACATACATGATACATCACAAATCATACATCATACATGTCATAATACATAAAACAAAGAGCATCACATAACACATTTAGGTCGCATCAAAACTGCATCATCATATAATATCATCTCAAAAAGGTACAATGTCACAGGATAAAGTCATGGAGTATCCCAAAAATGAAGCTCGCAGGCTCAAATAATATACATAGTGTGTCATAATACAAAATGCCCCTAGGGTAGACTCTCATCATCCCCTCGAGGTGAAGAATGTGGTGGCTGAAGCTCTGTCACGGGCGCTAAAACAATAGGTGGTCTTGTAGCAGCCTCTGTTTGCAAAATTGAGGGAACCGCGAGTGAGGGCATCATCCTGACGGTAGTAAACACCTGTGAAGTCACTGCAGCCGGACTCTGAGAGGGGGATGGATCTGTTGCTAGTGGCTATACCTGTCCTGACCTCTGCACTGAACTAGTTGACCCATGACTGTGTCTTGAATGGTGGCTCGAAGTGTGCCTGCGGGAATGATGGGACCTGTGCCCTAAAGTGTGCCTGTTGAGGTAGACCCTCCGACACTAGTATGGCTCCTCATACCACTGCCACTGCCTGACCTATGTCCACTGCCTATCCTCGACTGTGACTAGGACAAGGTAGGATCCCGTCACTCTGGTGGCACTGCCTGCTCGTATAGGGTCCTGTACTTCCCTAATCTGGTGCTCACCCTGGCAAGCTCATGAGCCATGTCTCCCATAGGTCCTGTGCATAATGCTACAAACTCTGTACACCATTGGGCTGCATCCTGCTAGCGGATCACCGCTTGATCTTGCTCTATGATTTGATTTTGATTTTGTTGTCGATTTTTGTTCGCGATTTCTGATCTTTGCTGACTAACGGATTTGTCGACGATTCATGATTTGTTCTTAATTTTTATTTAATTATTATTTGTTTAAATTTTTCCTTTGCTTTACTTTACTTCGATTTTTCCTTTTTTTTTTATGATGGTTTGATTTTTCCGATGTCGACTTCTTTGTTTTTCGATTTCTGATTTTCCTGATTGATTTTCCGGATTATCCTCTTTCCTGTTCTCGATCAAGGTTTTTCCTTCCTTTATTTTTACCTTTATTTTTCTGATCTCGATTTGTCGACTTCGAGTTTGTTTCTTTGCCTGTTTTCGCTCTCTGCTTTGTCGATCTCGACTTTTCCTCTTATTCTTTGATTTCTGATTTTCTTTACTTTATGACCTGACACCGATTGAAACGATTTTGTTGTCGTCTGATCCGGCATCTGGCTGAAGCGAGACTTATGCATATTTGATCTGTTCTCCAATCCCCTAGGCCCGGCTACTAGACACCTAAAATGACCTAGCCTCCAAGCTTTATTTTACCACTTTCGCCCTAGCATACTATGATATTTAATTATGTCCTTGGTCCACATTTCCTGACTATTGATTAAATAATTCATGTCATTATTCTTCGATGATTACAACAAATAAATTTTATTTATTTATTTAATAAGGCCATCGATACCTTAATTAAATAAATTGATTAATTTATTTAATTAATTAGTCTTAGTTGCTTAATTAAATAATTAAATTTAATTATTTAATTGTCAATTTAATATTCCTCTCATTTTAAATAAATTAAATTATTTAAAATGTCATCTCAATCTTAACTGTCAGTCCGTTTTGATAAATAATCTGAAAAGATTATTTATTATCTCATAAAATCCATAATTTGAATTATCTTAATTCAAATTAGTAATTAATCTTCCAAAAATCAAGTAATCGGGCAGATTCTTGATTTTCCAAATCGGATCTTTAGTCCAAATCTTATCTTCTTGATTTTTTGAATCTTGCAAATCAGGCAATCTTATCTTCTTGATTTTTTAAAATCTTCATTTTCTAATTAATTTGTCTCATTTATTCTCCACCATCGATCTGATTATCTGAGACATTTTCTTAACCGTCGGATTAAGGATGTTGCCCTAACCCTAATTAGGGATTCTCAGGTTTAATCTAGACCTCTCATTTTAGGTTCTTATCATCAATTAATCTCATCCGTCCATTCGAAACGGCGTTTTCTATAAAATTCCATTTTCTTCTCACTTTTTGATTACACACACACATGCTAACATTTTGCATAGACATTCTAGGCATTTATTTACTTTCACATTTATTGTCATAGGCAATTTTAATATTCATTATAGTCATTTTATCAAATCTTGGCATTTATTTAGGCATAGGCATTGTCAATCATAGATTTTTAGGCATAGGCATTTAGATTTTAAGTAAATCCTTCAAAACTTGCTTTAGTCTTGTCTCTTTTCATAGTTGCTCATACACAAATCTAAGGGCATCTTTATTTACTGCAAGCTAGGAGGTGTAACGAAGGTGAACCATGGAAGATGGAGAATTCTGGTGATATGATTGCCTTTTATTTTCATTGTATTCCTTTGTGCTTCATTATTTTCAATGGATTTTGATGTTATTGATGCTAACCATCTAAAAAATCTATTTTTCCCTTGACTACAATACCATTGCTATGTTTTGGTCAAATGGATAAGGACATAGATTTTGCATATGGGGCTTCTTTGTCTTGCCCATCCGAAGGTCCTTCATTTCTTGTGACAATGCCTTAAATTGTGATGCTAGATCATCTTGTGGGTTTGGTGGGGGAACATATGTTGTGTATTGTGGGATGACAAATGAGTTGTATGCAGGATTTTGATATGATAAGGTGTTGTATGGGGTGTATGGTGGTGTGATATTATGTGGTGATTGAGGTGTTGATGTTTATGTTCCTAGCACATTTGTATTGATGATGTTTTGTTGAGGGTTATAGTATAAAATATCTTGTTGTTGTTGTTATTGGGCATATTGTTGAGCTAGTAAGGCTTGTTGTTGTTGTGCTTGTTGTTGTACGACTATGGCCACTTGTTGGGGTTGTTGTTGTTGTGCTACTAAGGTGACTTATTGAGCTTGTTTTTGTTGTTGTGCTACTAAGGCTACTTGATGTTGTTGTTGTGCTACTAAGGCTACTTGATGTTGTTATTGTGCTACTAAGGCTACTTGATGTTGTTGTTGTGCCACTAAGGTTGCTTGATGTTGTTGTTGTTGGATGGCTTGATGATAAGCCTATTGTGCTTGCTGTAAAGCTAAGACATGTGCTTGCAATGTAGGATCGATTGATTGTTGAGACATCTACGATGGGTTTTGGATGTTTATGTTTTGCATGGGTTGTGGGTTGTTGATGAGAGGTTGGGGGTTCCCTTGGTTCAACATTCCTTGTAAGATAGTGGATTGAGGTGGAGGAATGTAAGTTTGAGGTTCCATTTGATTTTTCATGGTGAGAGGGACTATGGGGAAAGATGAAGATGCCATTAGATATTGTGATGGTAATGGCACATTCAGACCTTGTAACTGATTGAAAGGGTTCCCTTGACCGATGGGTAGGGGGTTCCTTTGTTGTATTTGAGGTGTGGTCAAGGTATTACCTTGGTTGATGGGATTTGTAACCAAGGTGTTCTTTTGATTTGGATCAATGATAGATGATTTTGATGTGTATGGTGGATTGTCTTGAGTAGCTTGGGTAACCACTTGTTTTGATGTGTCAATGGGGTTGTTAGAACCACTTGTCAAGGGTTGAATTTATGTGAGAGTGTTAAATTTCCCTTATTTTCCTACTGGAGGTACTTGGTTCACATTACCTTGTGTAACATTAGGCATACTTGGGGTATTTGTGATGATGGATGAAGATGGTTGCACTTGAATTGTTGAGGTTGTTGTGGCGTCATGGAATGTAAGTGGTTTTCCAAATGTTGGTATCCAAGTTGTGTCTTGGGGAAGGTTGGTGGTTAATGGAATGGTCATTTTGTGGATACCCAAAGTTGTGTTTGTTCCTAGACATGAAGTGAGACCAAGGTTGGTTCCTAGTCTAGTTGCAAGACTAGATGTTAAGGGTTGACTTGGCACAAGGGATGGAGTTGGTTAAATCTTAGATTTGGTTAAGCCTTGTGTCAATGATTGCACAACAAAAGATGGGGAAATTGGAGCCCCATTTTCTAAGGCATGATGTTCCATGATTTCTTCCTTAGTAAGTCCAAATGGATTGTTCGTGACATTTTCTATCTCATACGGCCCTGATGGAGACGAGGGTTGTTGTGATGGGGTAAATTAACTTCTCGGATCAAATTCTTCAGGATTGGGATCACTTGAGGTAAATTTGACTTTGGTTTTCTCCACTATTCTCTTGTTTTGTGATCTTGTTGTAACCATAGATTGTGGGTCAACGATGGGAGAGGTGTGTTGAGATTTGTAGTTTTTGAACTCTCTAGTTGATTCAAATTTTGGTAAAAGAGACACTCTAAGCCATTTTGGAGCAATGGTGATAATGGGAGATGAAAATGATGAATGTTGTAGGGAGTGATATTTGCAAACATTTTGGGACAACACTTTTGACTTAAAGGTTTGATTGTTTGATGTTTGGATAAAGGATGTTTATGAACTTGAGAATATTTAGGGTAGACTTGTGACCTTCAAGATAAACTAGTTTAAAGATGATAACAAACTTAACTAAGTGCATGGAAAAGGATTCATTTCACATACAAAGTAGCTAGGTTAGGGTTTGGTTTGATTGATGTCTAAGTCCAAAGTGTTGGTGTACTTGAAATTTTTGCAAAGTTTGGTGAAGTGAAATTCAGATTTTTGATGAAGGGGTGGATGAAATGTTTGACCCAATGTTGACCTAGAGTGAACCTTTGTTTTGCAAGACCAAGGTAGTGAGAAAAATGTTATACCTCTAAAGTGATCAAACCCTAAGGACTCAATGATTTTGGTAAAATAGAACTCAAATATTTTTTGGAAATAGGACCCAATGATTTTGACAATAGAACTCAGTGATTTTGGACTCAATGTTTGCAATTTTTTCCTTGTATGATAGTGAGTGTAAGGTTTGGTTGTGCAATCGGAGGGATAAAACACCAAATGGTCATGTGGGGTTCAATTTGTGTCAATATATCTTGCTTAAGTGAGTTTCTTTTACCACAAACACCTATCTTCATTATGTTTTCAAACTAAATGTCTATGTCAAAAACATCATAGATTCCACAATGTCCATTTTGTGAAAAGGATGAACTTCAAGCCATGGTTGCTTAGGTTAACTTTGGAAAATATGGATTGAGATGTAAACCAACATATTTAGAAGTATCTAAGAATAAATTCTTAGGACAAGCAGTAATATCAAGGTTTTGTCAAAAGGTGTCCATACTTAGACCAAAGGGTTTGAAATTTTGAGGAAGATCATGAATGCTTGTTTGTAACATTTTGAAACAAAGAAAAGTATTAAACTCATAATCATTTACAATCCTAGGTTGAAATGACCATACTTGTTGATTCCCCATTCATATTTCTCCAAACACTGAGACAATGTGAACAGTTAGAGATTTGGCGACACTAGGTCCCCTCCACGACACACACTTCTCGAGACCACCAAATCTCAAAATCTTGAAGATCCTAAGATCTTAAGGATTTTTCTGTTTCAACAATGAATAGTACAAATGTGGGGTGGCTTCAGAATGACCATTCTTGCACCAACAAGTATTAAGGATTTTGGATTCTAAATAATGGTTTGTAATAAGGGCTTCCGGTTTAGGGGATACTATGATAAACTCCCTCTAGAGGTCTCCCAACCCTTAGAACAAGGGATTTTCGCATCATAAAGATACTAGGGGAGAGCTATCACATATCACTTCCCGTTGATCACAATTTTCATCGCAACCACACATTTATATAGTGGTTAGAAGAGCTTGGATTTAGCTCATTACTGCTTGGGTTGTTCCCTCCTTTTGAAGCAGGGAGGCAAGCCCTCTAAAGATAAACAATAGTAAGGAAGTATGTTTGTAGTTCAATCATCCCAATTTGCATGAAACAAGGAGAGAACACACACCACATCTTTTCCCTACACTAGCAATGGGTTCATTTTTAATCCAAATTGAAAGATGTAGGTGATTTTGCAAAGTTTTAAGGAATGTTTATGTTTCTCAAGATTGTCGAGTGGCGCAAGAGAATTGTATATGCATTCAATAACACATTTGTAAATCAAAACACAAAAAACACTCATAAATTTTAACTCCTAAAGCTAAGATGAATTCATTTTATGCACACCAAATGAAATGTTAAGCTACCTTGTTCAATTTTAGACCCAAAATACAATGATGAAATGAAAGTTCAATTTTAGTCCTGTTTGAGCGTTCTTTCCAAGACCCAATTGAAAACTAGTGTGGTCTTAAAGCGTGGAATAAAAAAAATTACAAATGGGTTATAATTACCCCAAAAGTTCAAAACACTTGTTACAATTATAGTTCAAATGATAATAGTATGCTTCTTTTCTTCAAGTTGTATTGTCCAAACCTGCAAAACCCAAAAAAACCAAAACAAGAAGTTAGAGACATGTTAGAAATCAGATGAAATCAAAAATTTAAAGCACATGTCAAAATTTAAAGCAAATGTGAGGTTGTTGGTTCAATCTTATCCAACTTTGAAAGCTAATTCATTTTATCCTTTAAGTGTTTGAGAAACATTTTTAGAAAATTAGATTACAACAACTCAAGATAAAGACAACTTTCTTAAATCTTGATCGATTTTGAAATCGTAAAATGTTTTGGAAAGCTAAACATGAGATCATCAAAACTTAGCAACCTTTCTGCAAGATTAGTCATATAGAATTCATTAAAAATTAAGGAAAATCATGCATTTAAGAGATTAAACCCAAATTAAAAAAAAAACAAAATTAATCATGGAAATCAAATTGAGATAATGACAACTTTCTCAAATCTTGATCAATTTTGAAATCGTAAAATATTTTGGAAA
>VDFB02073230.1:0-15996 GCA_007258455.2 Sequoia sempervirens
ATGTAGTAAATTAAATAGCTTTTGTGATTCCATTGGCAGCCTATCATAGTCACGCACTTGAACATAATAGGAATTTTTAAAAGTTATGCAATCTCTTTGGCTTCATTATCAACCAATTTCTGCTATAGCACTCGTACATATTAGGAAGTTTAAAAACTTAAATAATCTTCGCAAGAACACTGTCCCTTCCCTGCTTAAAATGGCGATGAATTTTGGTGAAGATTTTAAAAATGGTGGTAAAGATTCACATCTCTTAGAACTATTTCTCTTGTAGCATTAGTCAAGGTACAACTAGGTGTCATGTGACTCTCAGAGCATACTCGAAGGTTCTTAACAACTCGAATAGTTTTGGGGTAGCTTTAACAAAGTAATTTGTAATTTCCTACTTCTCACTATGGTGGCAGATAAATAATTCTTTCTCCGCATCTTCCACAGCATTAAGTAAATGCCTTGAAATTAGATAATACCCTATTGACTTCACTTGTCAAACTGATTTCTCCAACTTTGCATAGGTTTCCTATGGCTGTGAATGTGTTATGTTTCATACACAGAAATTGTGTACCATTTCATGGCCTTCAATTCAACTACATTCATTTAACCAGAAGAAATCATTCGGTATTAATTTTATTCAGATTTCTTTGTGCCACAATTATTTACACGGATTTAGGTAACTTTTCCTTTGATGGTCAGGAGCAGGGTCATTCCATGAAGGAGACATTCCCCTCTTATTCTCTGTACCGAGCCCTCAGGGACTGAAACATCTAGCTCGATGTTTTCCTTTTTGCTTATGAGGTCTTATCCTTTTAATATATGATTTTATACTATTAAAATTGTAATTTAATCTACTATATATGTATGTATATATTCATTATATTGGTAAATTATTTGGGATTCGATTATTTGGAATACTTTTGTAGTAAAATTTATAAGAACGTGTTGATAATTGAAGAGGGGATTATTAAGGCAATGTTTCATTCATTTACAATTAAAAGAATTGTTTAAATGATTGAATTAGATATTTTTAATGATATATTGTAGTAGTTATATATGTATTTTGTAAGAAATAAATTTGGATTATAACCATTTGGTTATTTCAATAAAATTAGACAATTTATTGAATAGTTAAGGAATTGTTTGAAATACGGATTAGATGGAAGTTAAATGAATAGAAAATGTGAGGAGGTATAGGGAAGTTAAATTAAACTTGTAATGAGATAAATATAGAATTTGTTTCTACAATTATTTATGTGATTCCTCAGCAAGTGAAAAGAAAAAAAATGTAAAGGAAGCTTAAAATGTTAGTTGATGTTTGGATTAGTAAATGTTAATTGTTAATTGTGATATATAGCCCCTTAATCAAAGTAAGTTAATAAGAAATTGATAGATTACTTAACTTTAAACACTTTAAGTTATTGGAGATGACTTAGTAGTTTATATGTGGAAGGAATTCCTTACTATTTGTTTGATAATGGGAGGTTGCTTTGAAAAGTGAAATTCATGGATGTTGTAGTTGCTTGTTCGTGTTGGTTATTATATGATTTGATGTTTTATCTTGACGTGACTTTTCCTTAAGTTGATTTTGGTTGGGATCCTTTTGAATATCTTGAAGTCTTGGATGTTTTGATGAGTATGACCTTCTTAGTTTATTTTTATTTGATGAGCTTTTATTCATTGGGTTGGTGTTGAAGTTGGCTTGAAGCCCCGTATCATTGACAAACTCTTGTTGCTTCATTTTACCCTCATTTGTGGATTGTCATTCTTTTTGCTTCCAGAGGCTTGAGATTATTGTCAGTTGATGTTCTCTCTTTATGTGCCCTTGATGTGGCAAGTGTTTTGATATCATGATTTTAAAAGGGTTGTACATGAATTGTTGAAACTTTGATTATGTGTTTATAGCGAGATGGGTAATGCCTCACGTGGTTTGGTCTTGAGATTATTTTCTTTATCTGTTATGGTACAACCCTTGGTTGGTTTGGTTTATGTTAGGGGTATTAGGGAGAGTGGCTATTCATGGGGGCTGGCGCCTAAGGTAAGAGGAAGTGCATAGGGGAACTCACGTAAGAGTAGTTAAACAAGTGATAACCTAAAAATAGAATTTAGGGGGATGGGTAGTAAAACACTCAAGATAATGAATATTGGATACCTCGTCTATGCATTAGGGCTATCATAGACTAATGATAGACTGAGAAGGCCGTGGTTGGAAAATTCGTAATCTCGTCTTCATGAGCTACCCTATGGTGTCGGCGCCTTAAGTAGGAGGAAGAGCCAAGAGATCCATAGATGGGTGTCGGTGCCTCAAGTTGGAGGAAGGGCCAGGAGATCCCATGAGAGCTATGCGATGACACTCTCCACTAAACACATGTATGCCTTGTTCTTTGTTGCCTCTGGAAATGTCTTTAGGATGTTATAATGGTTCTTCTAGTTTTGTACTCTTATGGTTGATTCAGATTCTTGTGAAAATGATTTATGAATGTTCTTTGGTGACTTGCTTAATTGTTATTGCTTGGGTTAAATGTGATGAGTTTTCACAGCTTTATTTTATTTTGTTGACTCATGAATGTTGTTGATTATGTCATTGTAATCCTTGAGTTTTATGATACCTTTGTATGAATTTGAGTCTTGTGGTTCCCTGTTGGATGTTCTTGGTTGAGGTCTCTTTCTGGTCAGCTCCTTAGCACGAGGGGTGGGTCTTCGGACCCACGTGGTCGGGTGGAATGTGCTAAGCACCCCATTGGGTCCCCAGTTGAGGATCAAGAGGTGCAGATTTGTGCTAGTTGCGGCGACTCCAGAGTTGTATCCATCTTTTAGCTAGTTATGATACTCTGTATTCATCTTTCAGTTGTATCATGTTATCGTATTGTATGGTTTCTATTCTTATTTGGAAACACTTTTGTATCATTGTACCTCTTGAACATTATACTTTAATGCAACGTTAAACCTTGTGTGAATATTGGCAATGGTAGTTGTTATTCAATGTGTTCAGTTAATCATGTATATGTTGTATTTATGTACACAAATGGTTTCTTATCAATGATATATCATGTATGTGTTACATTTATTAATGTTTACTTTGTTATGGATTATATCTTTGGCTTTTATTATTTATTGTCATTGTGTGGATCTAAGTCTCGTAATGACTCCTCGTGTACCCCAAGGGATGTATGTGTTAGTGAATCTACTTAAATGAAATTCATGTTATGACTTAATGTGTATTACATGTATGTTATGTTAAATTTTTTTAAAAAATTGGGCAGTAATTATTGTTTAATTGTCCTTTGGGGTTCGCACGACGGGGCGTTACAACATGGTATCAGAGCCTAGGTTCATACACTAGGCACTATGTGTGCTCACTATGTAACCTTGCACCTAGACCCTTGAGTCTTGAGTTTCACTTTTCTATTGTCATTGTGGTGAACCTGAGTTCTTTTGTTAGCTGGTGTCGAGTAGATGGTGCAAGAAACTGATGGAAAGGATAGGTCCCTCGGTGAAGTGCACAATGCACCGATATCCTTCCTATCGGGGATACACTATGAACCCTTGTATCATTGTATGATGTAGTTTCTAGTGATGTGAATTTTTTGTTTGTGAATATGTCATGCGTGCGTGGAATTTTCCTTTTGTTGGCCTTGAGTGATGGATTATGTTTTTCCTAAATCTATGAAGGTGTGAAATTTTGTCTTTTGTTGAAATTGTTGTGAGATTTGGTGTTGAATAATGATTGAAGTGGAGTGCTTTGTGTGAAAATGATGATGTTTAATGAGAATATGTGCTAGTGTGGATAATTATGTTGTGTTTTATGGAAATATGGCATAGTGAGGGTAAAGAATCCTCTTGAATTTTTAGTACTAATGTGTTGTGTTTCCACCTTAGTTTATGATTTTCAGGTAGTCAGCTTCAAACCTCAAGAATGAAGGTAATTATTTGGCTATGTTTAACATGTGGACATAATACGATGGGTGCATTTGATTAGTAATTGTATTGATGATTATTTATGATGTTTCACTAATGATAGTGTGTTAGAAGGATGATGTCATATCACTCATTTGTGAGAGGCGTACTACATTGCAATTCCCTCTACACTAGGATGATTATATATATATATATATATATATATTGTGCACAACATTTTTTTGTATGCAGGGGAGCAGGAACTAAGCCTCGATTCCACCTGCATTGTCAGGATAGGGCGAGCATCATAAACACCCAATGGGATTGATGTGGAAAAATAGGAGCTGACAAGAAAGTTTCCCCAACCCAATTCATCACTAGTCCTTGTGTTTGGAAAATTGGTCTGGTTGCAACCCCATCACCACTTTTGTTTTGGTATCATTTCTTTATTTTTGGTGTGTTTAATTTTCATTGCTTACTTGGTGACATTTAATTGATGATTTAACTTGTGCTGTTGATGTGCTTATGATTGTTATATTATTGTTAGCTTATGGTGTTACCATGTTTATGCTCTAGGTTGACTTCCAGGAGAAAGTTGATGCCTAATGGGGGGAAGATGTAGTGCCCCTCCATGTTGGTCATTCTTGATATTCTAGTAAGATGTTGTTGGTTGGTCATGTCTTTTAGTCTGTCAAAAGTGTTCATTGGTTTATTAGTGTTGATTGTGTTATTAAATATTTTATTTGACCTTGTGCAATTAATTAATTAAATTAGAATTCCTTATGACGTAATTTAAATAAAATTAAAAATTAAAGTAATAATATAATGTTAAGTCACTAAGAAATAATTAGATTTAAATTGTCTAGATAGAAGATTGTTTTAAATTATAGTTGGAAAATTATCATTTTGGGAGATAATTGTTTAATTACGAAGATAAGGGGATTTTAATAGGACATGAGAAGATAAGTTTGAAACTGCTGTTAAAACAAAATGAAAATACAAAAAGATGGAGATAAGATAATTGTTTCAATAAAGTAATTTAAAATGGAAAGTAATTTATTTGGGTAAGATTTTGCTAACTAATAAAAAATAAATAAAATAAAAATAAAAATAAATAGATGAATTCGAGCCATGCAGGGCTTTGAACTAATTTTGAATTAGAAATAGACTAGTTGTATTAGTTGTTTTTTTCTAAAATTGTCCAGCTTTTGCTAGCTTTATAGAGTTAGCTTTGTATTAAAAGAAAGGAGGGCGCTCAGAAAATGACTTTTTCTCAAAAGAGGATTAGTCAATTACAAATTCCATGGGCATGGATCAGATTCTTGGCTGGAGTCAATTCCAATGTTTGCATGTCAATAAAAGCAATAAAGAAGATACATACAAAGGATCTTGGATTGCATGCAACAGGGGGATTTTTGCCTGACTAGCAATTCAGAGAAGGGGGATAATGTCTGATTGATGTAGATTTTGTGAGAATTGGAGAAAAAGCATGGAGATCTATCCTCCGAGCTGAGGATTGTCATTAAGAAAAGACCATTATCCTCTGAAAGGGAGAGATTGTAGAGAGGGAGATCTACACCGTACTTCTCTCTTCTATTTCGTTCTTCGCCATAAAGGAGGTATGGTTTATCATGTTTAAAATCTAGAGTTCAAATATAAATTTTATCTTCCTGCATTGTCTTAAACAAGTGCATTTAATAAGACATTAGTATATGGAGCACATTCATCTCTTTTATTTTGATACTTCTTGTTTATCATTTGATGGCTAGTTATTTGTATAATTCTTAAACCTTGCGGTTATCATTCGGTGTTGATTACCTCAATTCTCGGCATTGGTTGCATTTGATAGTTAGTTCTCAATTATTGTATGGTGAGTTTAGTCTGTTGTGTTTTATGTCAATGCTATGCTTGATACTGATAGTGCGTTGGAATTTGATTCGTCATACTGGATGTTAATTGATGTTTGTAGTGTGAGGCTGCATATCATCTCTCTCCCATGCATCTTGGGTTATACTGCATGCATGATTTCTTTTGATGAGTGTGGACCTTTCTTTGACCATAATTTATGTCTAACATTCATTATTCTCCTCAAGATCATGGTGGTTGTTTGAAGCATGTGCCATCTCTGCCATATGCCATTTCTCTCCCCTGCTACAACCTTACATTTTGTAACTTTAGTGCTACCAGGTTGCCATGATTTACTTGCTACTTTCTCTCCTTTGATCATTGACTTATTTAATTATTCTTCTTAAATGACTCACCACCCAATTTGGCCTATCTTTAAACTATTTCTTTACTGCCTCTATCTTGATTGCAATTATTTTTAGAAACCGAAGTCTCAGCCATGCACTTGAACATAATAGGAAATTTCAAAGGTTTAAATAACCTACTTGATTCTATTGACAATCTGTTGTAGTTCCAACACTTGAAAATAAAATATTGTCAATTAATAACATAATAGAGAGCTTTCTGTTGATTGTGGTGAAGATTAGTTTCGAAACTACAAACTTGAGCGCTTCTCTAGAAACTTGCAACTAAACAGAAATGCGTCTAGTTAAAAATAGAAAAGTTGTACATTATGTCTCCTACTCTTAAGTCACGTATTTGCACCTCACCTTTCTCCTTCCCTTTAGTCTTGGGGATAACATTTGGGATTTGACAATAATCCAAGAAGATGGCGATATTTCCAAATTCCAATATTCACTTTCTAATATTCTTGGAAACCTATCATAGTTATAGTAATTAGAGTTGGGGCATCGTACATAATTAAATAGCTTCCCTGAAACCATTGACAACCTATCACAACCACAAATTTTAGACTTGCAAAAATGTAGTAAATTAAATAGCTTCTCTAATATCATTAGCAACCTGTCATAGTTGCGCACTTGAACATAATAGGAATTTTTAAAAGTTATGTAATCTCTTTGGTTTCATTATCAACCAGTTTCTACTACGGCACTTGTACATATTAGGAAGTTCAAAGACTGAAATAATCTTCGCAAGAACACTATCCCTTCCCGCCAGCGAACTCGCGAAGATTTCCTGCGCAGCGATTCGCTGGATTCTTTAAATCAGCCTTCGCAACATTGTTCGAGAATGGGAAAGTCATGCATCTGTTAGAGTTATACCAGCAGCCCTCCCAACAACTTTAAGAGCCTGGTGAAGTCACCGTACTGGTCTGGCCTTCATTTCGTACTTATGGTGGTGGAGGCAAAATGTTCTCTCGGTCTTCCCGTGCGATGGGTGCAGCGTTTCTTTAAAAATGAGTACGTTCCGCCGGATCCACCGCCAAACCAGTCCTCTCAACCTCTCAGGTTAGGTCTCCGGCGACAGTATCGTTATGTCCGCAGTGAAACTGCACGTCATGGTCGGTTCTATCCGAATCGAAATGACCACCGAAAATCCATCCGCACCGGATTCTATCTATCCCGAAACATTCCTTTCGACGAACTTTGTTCTCGATATGCCCGCGAGGTCTGGTCTCTTCGATCGGGGCCCTGGATCCAGCCCCGATGTTCTTTATTTGGTCTCGACCTGACATCTTTATACTATTAATATTGCAATTTAATCTACTATATATGTATGTATATATTGATTATATTGGTAAGTTATTTGGGATTCGACAATTTGGAATACTTTTGTAGTACAATTTATAAGAACGTGTTGATAATTGAAGAGGGGATTATTAAGGCAATGTTTCATTCATTTACAATTAAAAGAATTGTTTAAACGATTGAATTGGATACTTTTAATGATATTTTGTAGTCGTTATATATGTAGTTTGTAAGAAATAGATTTGGATTATAACTATTTGGTTATTTAAATAAAATTAGACAATTTATTGAATAGTTAAGAACTGCTCGAAATATGGTTTAGATGGAAGTTAAATCGAATAGAAAATGTGAGGAGGTGCCAAAATCAAACCCTGGTAAACCATGCAGAACTCCAGTTCCTGCCACCTGCTCATGCGACCCCCCAGCGGTTAAAGTTCCAAGCCTAACAAATACTGGATTAGCAAATGTTAATTGTTAATTGTGATATATAGCCCCTTAATTAAAGTAAGTTAATAAGAAATTGATAGATTACTTAACTTTAAAAACTTTCAGTTATTGGAGATGACTTAGTAGTTTATATGTGGAAGGAATGCTGCTACTGCTTTTACTTTACGTATATACTCGCCTCCTGCGCAGAAACCCACGGACGCTGTAGTCAGTTTGTCCTCGCTGGCTTGGCCATACGATCTGACAAGGCTCCTCATCTCGACACGACCTTCCTGAGCCGATTCCTTGGCCAGATCCCTCGAACATCCTGGAAGCTACTGGACGTTCTTGAGATTGTCTCCTTTAGCCCATTTTATTTCTGATGCTTTTATTCATTGCTTTTGTGCTGAAGTTGGCTTCCTGCATCACTGGACAAACTCTTGCTGCCCACCCACCGCCCAGGACGTCATTCCCTACCCAGCCTGAGACACACAGCCCATGCCCCCAAAGTCCCCATGCTGCCTTGACATGGCCTTGGCGCCATTGCGCCACGAAATCCGAGATCTTCTGGACTACAGCTCATGTTTCTATGACGGGCAACGCCCCACGGCCTGGTCCGACTATCTTACCATTTATCATGCCCCGTCCATTTGGTTTATGTTAGGGGTCTTAGGGAGAGTGGCTCTTCATGGGGGCCGACATCTTGGGTAAGAGGAAGTGCACAAGAGAACCCACGTAAGAGTAGTTAAACAAGTGATAACCTAAAAATAGAATTTAGGGGGATGGGTAGTAAAACACTCAAGATAATGAATATTGGATACCTCATCTATGCATTAGGGCTATCATACACTAATGATAGACTGAGAAGGCCGTGGTTGGCAAAGTCATAATCTCATCTTCATGAGAGGTTATCGGCTCTGCATGAGCTACCCTATGGTGCCGACGCCTCAAGTAGGAGGAAGAGACAGGAGATCCATAGATGGGTGCATGTGCCTCAAGTTGGAGGAAGGGCCAGGAGATCCCATGAGAGCTATGCGATGACACTCTCCACTAGACACCTGTATGCCTTGTTCTTTGTTGCCTCTGGAAATGTCTTTTGGATGTTATAACAGTTCTTCTTTTTTTGTACTCTTATGGTTGATTTAGATTCTTGTGAAAATGATTTATGAATGTTCTTTGGTGACTTGCTTAATTGTTATTGCTTGGCTTAAATGTGATGAGTTTTCATAGCTTTATTTTATTTTGTTGACTCATGAATGTTGTTGATTATGTCATTGTAATCCTTGAGTTTTATGATACCTTTGTATGACATTGAGTCTTGTGGTTCCCTGTTGGATGTTCTTGGTTGACGTCTCTTTCTTGTCAACTCCTTAGCACGGGGGGTGGGTCTTCAGACCCACGTGGTCAGGTGGAATGTGCTAAGCACCCCTTTGGGTCCCCAGTCAAAGATCAAGAGGTGCTAGTTATAGTGACTCCAGAGTTGTATCCGTCTTGGAGCCAGTTATGATACTGTGTATTCATCTTTCAGTTGTATCATGTTATCTTATTGTATGGTTTCCGTTCTTATTTGGAAACACTTTTGTATCATTGTACCTCTTGAACATTGTACTATAATGTAACATTAAACCTTCTGTGAATATTGGCCATGGTAGTTGTTATTCAATGTGTTGAGTTAATCATGTATATGTTGTATTTATGTACAAAAATGGTTTCTTATCAATGATATATCATGTATGTGTTACATTTATTAATGTTTACTTTGTTATGGATTATATCTTTGGCCTTTATTCTTTATTGTCGTTGTGTGGATCTAAGTCTCGTAATGACTCCTTGTGTACCCCAAGGGATGTATGTGTTAGTGAATCTACTTAAATGAAATTCATGTTATGACTTAATGTGTATTACATGTATGTTATGTTAACTTTAAAAAAAAAATTGGGAAATAATTATTGCTTAATTTTCCTTTGGGGTTTGCACGATGGGGCGTTACATTCCCATAATACATATTAATTAATGATTGTATTTTTTCACCATCAATAGCTTTATTCCATTAAAATAATGTATATTTATGATTGCAGTCTTGATAAGATTGTTTTTGAATTGAAATTATGCACAATGACATATAAAAGCAATCTTTATATGTAATGTTTAATCTAGAAACAATCTATAAAGATTTAGATCCTAAAAAATTCATACCAACTGTTGTACAACAAGTGATAAAATGACTTCCATTCTTTTAAAATTTCTTTAAAATAACTGTACTACCAAATTCCAACTACCTTTTAAAGTAAAAATCCAAAATGACCTAGATTGAACTACTTTGAACCAGTTAGAGCATAACAATAGCAACAATGATCTTAAGAAAGGAACTTCAAACTATTATATTTGTCAGTGGTAATTGATTACATAGAGATTCCTTGGTAGACTTTCTCTCTCAAGTATAGACTTCTCCTAAAGAGTTCCCTATATCAGTTAGTGTTACAAAATTTAAAAGCCAATCTTCGTACAAAAAATAGCAAGGAGGAGACTTGGCATAATGTTCATCTAGTCAGTCAATCACTACTTTCACTGGTGTCAATCCTATGACTTCTCAATTTCCATTATTTTTCTATCTCCTCTTTTGTATGCCATGGAAGCGTCCTTGCAATCAATGTCCACCTGCAATGCACATAAACTCCTAGTTAAAAAACTTAAAAACTGAAAGAAAAAAACACCCACAGACAGAGCATTGTCCTAATCATAATGCCAAAAAAACCCAGAGAGCAAAGAAGTCGATCTTGCAATTTCACCTGTCACCCAATATCCCATTTGAATTCAATTTGATCAAAACCTACCCCCTATCATATAGGGCACAAGTATTTTCCTTTGCACCCTTTGGCTTCCTAATACATAAGTGTACACCCTCCACACACAATAGCATGTTTAGTAATTTCTAAGAAAAGAAAATAAAACCTTAATAGCTACACAAAACACTTATTTTAATGAATAAAATATTAAAATAATCCTTAATGAGTAAAATATTTCAACTATATTGGGGTTGGGGCCCTAGCTCGATTGGCTAAACATTTCCTGTTGCAAGGTTGGTCACAAGGTCAAGTCTCCCCCACCCCCATGGTACCGAAGGGCATGTCGCGCCAGCACCACTAGTCACATTAAAAAGTTAGAAAAAAAAAAAAACATATTTCAACTATATTAAATTGATATTCAAGATATAAATTGATAAAAATAAATCAAAACAAAATTTAAAATATTATCCTGAACCCTAACACCCATATATAATTATATCATGTCTCTCAACATAATTCATTTAGAATATTGAATATAATGTCATTTAAAAATAAGCACTAAACTAAATTATAGAAACTTCTTTTTTTTAAAAGTTCTTTCATTCTTAAATATTTAAATTTTAGAAACTTCTTATTATGTCTATAATTTCACATATTTTTTAATATCTCATCTTTATAAATAATAATTAAAATAAACCTTAATGAATAAAATTTTAAAATAATTCTTGATGAATAAAATATTTCAACTATATTAAATTGGTCTTTAAGATATAAATTGATAAAAACAAATCAAAACAAAATTTTAAATATTAATCTGAACCCTAACACCCAAATACAATTCTATCATGTCTCTCAACATAATTCATTTAGAATATTGAATAAAATCTTGATTTAAAAATAAGCACTAAATTAAATTTAAAATGGAAAATATATACAAAAATTTAAAAGAAATGACTTATTTTAATTTGAAAATAAACTTGTAACACCCCTCCTTTTTGGCTCTTTGCTCAGCATTGTTCTTCCCTATTATGATTATGTCTGATTATGCTTTGAATTTGGAACTAGGTTTCTTTTGATTGCAATTGTTATACAATTTGGATGTTATATTTCGATGTGATGTTATCCTGATGTTACCCTTATGGCATGTTTTGGATTAACCAAGAAGATATTTAATTTAACGATGTTTTATGCTGTTGATCATGTTATTGATGTTAGATGCATCAGTTAGTGATATTGTATTGGTGAAGGCGACAGGATTGTATCACTCGCTTGCGAGTGCCCTACGATTCTAAGATTTCCTCTTCATGGTGTGTTTGATCATATTATGTATATATGCACAATTGACATGCTCTCTATTGCAGGTTGGCAGGTACATGACATCGACTCCACCTGGTTTCCAGGTTTGAGCGTGTCCATTGACCAACGAAAATTGATTGGGAGATAGTAGTTAGGTTTTCTGTCTCAAGTCATTACCCTAGTCACAGTGTGTCGTCGGGTTGTAGTTGGGTTTGGTTGTTTCATGTTGCCCAGGTCACCTTGGTCTTTAATTAAATTCAAGTTATAATGGCTTGTGTTGTTAATCTCTGGCTTAAATATATTTGGTTTTAATGCTAGGAATGTTACTTTATTAATTAATTTAATTTAGTTAATAAAATAAGGATTAGATTTATTTTCTTAATGAATTAAATTAATTGTGGAATTGATTAAGTTATTCCTTGAATTAAAAGTGTTAAAAGATTAAAATTAGTTTGTGTGAAAAGAAGGTTTTAAAATATGTTGAATTCTATTTAGAAAATTGAAAATTGTTTAAGTTATTTAAAATTCCAAATATTTTCAATGCAATGACTTTGGGGTAGAAAAGATATTTTCAGAAATAGTTGACTAATTTGGGGAAAAGATATGTTGAGAAGATTGGAATTTGAATTGAAATTTGAATTTGGGATTTGTATTTGAATTTGAAATTAGAATTGAATTTGAGTTTGCAATTTAATTTGAATTGAATTTGAATGTGAATTTGAAATTTAATTTGAAGTGGATTTGAATTTGAGTTTGGAAATTTGGGGGAGAATATATTTCATTTGGGGGTTTTTGGAATGGAAAAGGGGGTTTGCAAAATAATGAGAAGAGGGCTTTTGGATTTTTTTTGGATTGAATCTTGGTTGAAGGATGAAGATCTTGGGAGGAGATTGGAAAATGATGGAAACAGCAAAGGATCCCACACCAATTTGTTCTTCAAGCTCTTGAATTAGGTTTTATTCTTTTTTTGTGTTTTAAATTTCTTCTTCTCAATCTTCTCCTCAAGAAAATTTTCCCAATTTGGGCTATGGAATGATATATTCATGTCAATAACCAGTTATACTGTGCATATAAAATTTGTGTAGGCTGGAAACCTTTATTTAAAGATTTTTTTTTGTTTTTAAAAGAGATTGTTGTGTGAGATTCGTTCTAGGTTTTACCAAAACAAAGTTTTCATTTTTTTTGTTTTCATTGTTAAACGAAATTGTGATCATGGCAAACATTTTTTTTCATTTTTCAACGAAATTATGTGAATGAAAAATAAATTTTATTTTTAAATGATTGTGGGGGTGGGCACTGCCCACAGCCGCCCCAGTAGAGGCGCTGCCTGTGGTGGCCACGCCCAGTGCAACCCACACAGGGGCTGCATCCCCTATTTGGGTTGTGCGACCCGTGAGGAGACTAGGGCTTCGGCGTTTAGAATTTTTAAAAAAAAAATAAAATTTCGTTTTATGTTTAATATATTTCTTTTTATATACATTTTATATTATATGTATATTTTATAATATTATATATATATATAATATGTATATGTTAATAAAATATGTATATAATATTTTTAATTAAATAAATTTTGTTATATGGAAATTTTAAATGGGAGTTTAAATTTATATTTAAATAATTTTTTTTATTTTTTTTTTAGACTGCAGGAATCAGGTAGCACGACCCCCTATAAACTGCAGTGCACCTGGTAAACTTTTTAACGTGACCGGCGGCGCTGGCGTGACACGCCCTCCAGTACCACGGGACGGGGGAGACTAGAACTTGTGACCAGCAGAGCCGCAACAGAATTACTTAGCCAATCGAGCTAGGGCCCCCGCCCTAAATAATTTATTTATATGTAAATAAAATAATATTTTATTTGACATATTAAAATAATGTTAAATAGTAAATAGAAATTTTAAATTGATTATGTGATTATTACAGTTGAAGGAAATTGATGTTTTAATAAATACTCACAAATCTTAAAAGAATTGATTTTAAGCAATTATTTAAATGTATATTTAAGACATAGTTTTTATATGTTAAATCATAAGGATTTTAAAGATAATTATCGTCATGTTATTGAGGCTGAGTGGAATTTAGAAAATCCAATATTTTATTGGAAATATTGATTTTAATTGAGCAATTATCCTATGTTGCAATATGGATTAAGTGATTTAATTTAAATATTAAAATATCTTGAGTTTGAATATATTAGTGAAACTTAGAGTTAACAAATGTTTTATTCAAATCAGAGGATTTTATTGTCAAATGTTGGATTTATTTATAATTTGGTTCTAATTATTATGGATAATTGAGATAAATGAAATTTAAGGGATAGATTCAAACATAAACTATCTTCAGAAGATTTTGTTACGTAGTAGAAACAAAAGTGGATTTTATATTCAAAGGATTTAATTAGAATGTCAAATTTTAATAGTCAAATGATTTATTTTAAAAAGGTAGATTTTAAATGTTCAAGTGTTTTCGTTTTCAAGGTTGACTTTTATTAACATATGTAATTGGGAAAGTGAAATATACTATTGGTTTGAACCCCCTTAAAGTTGTCAACGTGCCTTGAATTACTATTGAGTTGTGCGGATAAGGTTAATTAATTACTTAATTTCTTGTGTGACGTAATTGATTGACTTATTATTTAATCTAAATGTTTTGTTAAACAAATGGTTTCATTTATAGTAGATGATCATGAAACTAGAGAAATGATTGTTTATTTTAGTCAAATGACTTTATTTATTAAAACGGCTTGATTAGGAAATCTAATTGTGAATTTAGAGTAAATGATCTATTCTTTGAATGTTTCTATGTTGTGAAAAGAAATAATTTTATTGATTGGTTTAATTCCAATTCGATGATGTTATTTATTAAAATGTCTTGATATTGGAATACGGTTGTGAAATTTAGAGCAAATGATCTGTTCTTTGAATATTTCTATGTTGTGAAAAGAAATAAGTTTATTGATTGGATGATTACAAGTGATGGAAACTTTGTTTGATGGGATTTAGGAAATCCGAACATTAGCTTACTTAAGTGTCTGAAATGTTTTCAGTGTTTAATTGTTCATCTTTGATGTTGGTGGGATAGAGAGAATGTCTTGAAAGCCTTCTAGATAGGGGTTCATTATTGGTATGGGTGGTTGTACGTGAGTCAACCTTTGGTATGTATTTTGGTTTCATGTTATAGAGAAAAATTTGTTTGTCAAAATTACATTTTTAGACATCAAAAAGAACATGTGATTATATGATTGTTGACTTTTAGAGTCATTCTTGTTGATCATGTAAGTCTTCTAGTTGTGTGTTCTTGAGATGATGTTATGTCTCTTGTGTTTTGATATTGTCTCTCTTGGGTAGTGCATGAGACTTGTCTTAGTAGAAACCTGGTTCTTGTATGATTTGTGTGTGGCCTTGTGATTAAAATTTGAGGTCGTATTTTGGTTTATTTATGTGGGTTGTCATTATGTTAGTCAACCTTGTGTTAGCCTTGGGTCGTGCAAACTTTGGTTTTAGTTTTGGACATCCGTAGTGGTGTTACCTGTTGAGGTGTTTTGATTATTTGTAATAAGTGTTAGTGCATTATCTACCCTTGGCATGTGTTTGAGTTATGTGTTGTCGATAGGGGAGTGGCTTTCAACGAGCGTCGGGCCCAAAGTGGTTCCAGGATAACTCGTGTGAGAGTCAGTTAATTAAGTGGAAATTAAATAACTTATACTAGGGATAGAGTAGCTTTGAACTTAATAAGATAATTTAGCCTCGCTCATTGGCTCAAGGGCTTGTACAAGACTTGAGATGAGTCGGGAAGGCCTGGAATGGCAAGATCGTTATCTTGTCTTTACGAGAGATAATCGATTCCGCTCTGGTGTGCATGTGGAGCCGGGAGTCGGTTGAGGTTTCCAGGATATCCCTAGAGGGGGGCCGAGACCTAGGAAGACTTGCCAAGAGATCCCATGCAACCTTTGCGATGACACTCCTCCTATGACAATAGTCGGTATGGTGTTGTACTGTGGGTTTTGTACAATGATTGTACTCAGTACATGCTTTGAAGCATTG
>VDFB02073232.1:0-10435 GCA_007258455.2 Sequoia sempervirens
CCCATTCAGGAAAAATCAAAACATCGGCCTGATTCACTAGTTGTCTTCCTTCTTCAGGAGTGAGGTTTTTGAACTTTTCCATTAGTTCAACTTTCACTTCTTCATCATTCTCCTGATCTGACCTGTCAGACCTTAGTTATCTTCTCTCCTTGCATTTATTTTGATATTCCTCAAATTTTATCCTCCATGCCAATTGCAAGAATAGAAGAGTCTTTACAAATACATTGTCATCTAAGAACTCCTTGCAAGCCTCCATTCTTGCATCTTGCACACTCTTACGCTTCATACCCAAATCGGATAGAACGAATTCAATTGAATTAGGAGGGGACGACATACCAACCTGCATGTTTTGATCAGTAACAATAATTTCATCTATGAGATCCTCAGGTAGGTGATCAGTTCTTTGCCTCTTAGGGCTTGGCTCAGGTGGTGGTGATGGGGGACTGCGCTCTGGTGAAGATTTTAATTCAATGATTTTGATAGCCCCAAGTACTTTGAATTTTTATATTGGTCATGAAGGCGCCTTCATTATTTTCTTCCCTTTTCTATCTACTTCTTCCTCATCACTGCCAGTATCCCTTTTCCTCCTATAGATGGGCCACCTTTCTGTAGGCTATCATATTGACCTTGTTTCAATTGGCATATCACTTTGTCCTTGCATATCTAGACTTAGCCTTAAATTTATCTTTTTGGTTTTCAAGGTGTCCATTATTTCCTTGAAATTCTTCATTAAAAAATCAATTCTCTTGTGGTATGGAGTGAATTCCATCAATGGATCATACGTCGGATCCATTTCATCACTACTGGATTTGACACCATTTTCTAATGGGCGTTCGTCGTTCGTTCGACAAATTTTTGTTAGAAGAGCGATGCAATGGGGAAAATATTTCCGTCGCTATTTTTTCGTCGCAAGGCCGGCGACAAATTAAACTTCAAAATAATGGCGAAGAATTTTTGATCGATAGCATTGTGAAATACCTCAAGATTTCGTCAGAATATCGACGAAAACTTTGTTTATCCACTGACGAATTACACCAGAAGTTCATCACCAGTTTGACAAAATGGGAAAGTAGTAGCGTCAAAACAACAGAAGACGTTCGTCGAAATTGCGACGAAATACTGATGTAGTAGCATCAAAATAACACCAAAATTTTTTCGAATGTGTGATGAAATAGGCAAGTAGTAGTGTCGAAACAACACCAAGAGTTCGTCAACTTTGTGACAAAATTAGCAAGGAGTAGCGTCAGAAGAACACCAAAAGTTCATCGAAAGTGTGACGAAATGGGTAGGGAGTAGCGTGGTAGCAATGCCAAAATATCGTCGGAAGGGTGACGAAATGGGTAGGGAGTTACGATGAAATCGTCATTGCAGCTATAGCAACTTTGTCAAGCCTTTCTGTTGATTCGTCGGTGGTTGTCGTCGAAATTGAGAAGAAGAAGCAATTTTTTTTTTAAAAAAAAAATATTCGTGGAAATGTAACATTGTAGAAGGGCGACGAAATGGGCAGGGAGTTACAACGAAATCGTCATCGCAGCTATAGCAACTTCATCGAGCCTTTCTGTTGATTCATCAGTGGTTGTCGTCAAAATTGCGATGAAGAAGCAAAATTTAAAAAAAAAAAAAATTCGTGGAAATGTACCATTGCGGAGACTGACGACTGATCATACATACAGACTGCATATTGGTTTGATGCTTGAAACGATGCATTTCTTATATTGAAAAGTGCATTACCTTATTGAGCTTCTCTTTGTTTTGAGTATAGTTTAATATTCTCTGCCAACAAGGCCAATAGCATTGTGATTGGAAGCTCATTTGGCCCCTCTCCACATCACTTTCAATTCCCCATACCCAATCATATAACATTAATCATTCATTCATCCATTAATAACATATAACATTCTTTCATTCATCCATTAATAACATATATCATTCATTCATTAACATATAACATTCATTAATTAACATATTCACATTCATTCATTAACATATAATATTCATTCTTTCAATTTTTACATATTATCAAAAATATGGTTGTCATGATATGATTACAATCACTTTTTTTTCATTTCTTTTTCAAAGCTATATAAAGCTGAAGTGGAGTATCATTTTCTAAATAAATATCTGTCCCCCCTTTAGTTGTTCTGCCCTTTGCTTGTGATCTTAATGTAAGCGTAGTTGTCTGCTCATGACATGGACGCCGCTTCAAGGGGGATTTGCTGCAATAAGAAAGAAATGTTAAATTGATATGTTTTATTATTATTGTTACAAGTATTTGATTAATTAAAAGAACATTAGAGTGGTTCTCTTTACCTGATAGGTCCACATCATGTTCCTGAACTTTTGTTATAGACTCATGCTCAACATGTTGAACACCCTCTAAATCCTGATCTACAATTGAAACACGAAAGGTTACATTAATTAATACACCAATTGAAATTAAATATGTTTAATAGAACATGAGGGCGGTCTTCTTTACTTGATGGGGCCACATCATGTTCATGATCTTCTCTAGCCTGATCATGCTCAACACGTTGATCACGGTCTACATGCTCTAAAGTTGAAACACAAAAAGTTACATTAATTAATACACCAATTGCAATTAAATATGTTTAAAAGAACTTTAGAGTAGTCCTCTTTACCTGATGGGGCCACATCATATTCCTGATCTTCTCTAGCCTGATCATGCTCAACATGTTGATCATGCTCTACATGCTCTAAAGTACCGGGATGCACACCATGACCTTGATCTGCACGTTTTGCTCCACCCTCACCAGGCTGCATTCCAATGTCATGTGTAGTATATATTATCATTACTTGAATGTTTAAAACAAATAGGCATGTAATTACTTTATGGTGGAAATTAATATTGAATAGATTGCACAAGTATTTAATTTTAAATAAACTTTATTAAGTCTATTTACCTGCATGTCGGATGCAATGGAAGATTGTGTTTGCCTAGTCAAGACTCTTAGGCGTTCAACCACGGCTCCATAGCCTTGCTGGAAGGCAATCTTCAGGTCCTCTTTTGTGGAACTTTGTTGAATTCAGAGCCGTACATTTTTGCAGAAGATCATGAATTTCGCTTCTGTGGTGTGATAAAACCAAAATTGTTTTCAATTTATTATAATTTGGATGCAATATTTCATTTATTGATACTTACAATTCATGCGGCTAATTTCATATAGCCACCAGAGCCAAGTTTGTGTTGCCCGTGCTTTTCTAGTCTTGCCTTTTTTTCCTTCGATGTGTCGGGAAGCCTATGAAAAGTTTGAAATACGTTAGATTATGTAAAAAGAAAGAGTAATCAGTATATAATTACATTGTTGATAGTATCACACATAGCATACTACTTTTAAAAAAGAATTTAATGGCATTTCCAAAGCATACAGATATTGAGAGCATATAAAATACAGAGTTCAATCCATGAATTATAGAAAATAGATATTTGTTGCTTATATTCATATCACTGATTACATTGCACAAAACATACTACAACTACATAAATATTAGATGGTGACAGTTGTCTATGCTACCACATTTTTCATACATGTCTACCAAAGCATTTTATCAAACAGTTCACTGCCTTGCTGCTATGGCTAAAGCCTAAAATAGGTGCTTTCAAACAAGCTATGGATGCTTGGAAAAAATCTATCAAAAGCATAATAGTAAGCAATAGCATAGACAAGGCGGTGGTACATTTCAAAATACCTCAAAAATGGTCTCTCATGGTGATGGAATGCCATGACGTCATAGAAATTTTGCTTGTCATGGCATTGCGTTGTGGCGTTGCATCACCATGAGACACATTTTTTTGAAACATTTTCAAACTCACTACCTTTTCTATGCTACCACATTTTTTCATCTTTGCTATGGCTAAAAAGTAAAAACCTCAAATGGAGTGCTTTTCGAACAAACTATGGATGCTTAGGAAAAAATATACCAAAAGCATAATACGTAAGCAATAACATAGACAAAGCGTTAGATTGTTTTGAAAAATGCCTAAAAAGAAATCTGAATCTCCACGGTGATGCAATGCCATGACAATCCATGGCAATTTTGCTTATTTATGGCATTAGATCATGGAATTCCATCACCATGGGGCTACATTTCAGCACCAGGGCTATTTTGCATGATTCATTGCCTTGTCTATGCTACTGCATTTTTCATACATGTCTACCAAAGCATTTTATCAAACAGTTCATTGCCTTGCTGCTATGGCTAAAATCCTAAAATAGGTGCTTTAAAACAAGCTATGGATGCTTGGAAAAAATCTATCAAAGCATAATAGTAAGCAATAGCATAGACAAGGCAGTGAACTATTTAAAAAAATGCCTCAAAGAAATGTGTCTCATGGTGATGGAATGCCATGACAATCCATAGCAATTTGCTTGTCATGGAATTCGTTATGTATTCCATCACCATGAGACCACATTTCAAACATTTTTCAAATAGTTCACTACCTTTTCTATTGTACCGCATTTTCCATACATTTCTACCGGCATTTTATCAAAGCAGGTTCAATGCCTTCATGCTGTAAGCTAAAAAGTAAAACCTCAAGCGGTGCTTTCAACCAGAAGCTATGGATGCTTGGAAAAAAATCTAAAGAAGCATAATACTGCTTAATAACATAGATCATGAGTAGAATTGTTTGAAAAAATGCCTAAAAGAAATCTGATCTCGCGGTGATGCAATGCCACTGACAATCCACAGCAATTTGCTTGTCATGGCATTGATAAATAGCATTCCATCATAGACTACATTTTGCGGGCAAACTTTCAAGCGGTTCTTTGCCTTGTCTATGCTACTACATTTTTCATACATGTCTACCAAAGCATTTTATCAAACAATTCATTGCCTTGCTGCTATGGCTAAAAGCCTAAAATAGGTGCTTTCAAACAAGCTATGGATGCTTGGAAAAAATCTATCAAAGCATAATAGTAAGCAATAGTATAGACAAGGTAGTGAATTCTTTCAAAAAATGCCTCAAAGAAATGTGGTCTCATGGTGATGGAATGCCATGACAATCCATAGAAACTTGCTTGTCATGGCATTCGTTATGGCATTCCATCACCATGAGACCACATTTTTTTGAAGCATTTTTTCAAATAGTTCACTACCTTTTCTATTCTACCACATTTTTCATACATGTCTACCAAAGCATTTTATCAAACAGTTCAACGCCTTCATGCTATGGCTAAAGAGTAAAAACCTCAAACAGGTGCTTTCGAACAAGCTATGGATGCTTGGAAAAAATCTACCAAAGCATAATAGTAAGCAATAACATAGACAAGGTAGTGAATTGTGTTTGAAAAATGCCTAAAAGAAATCTGATCCCACGGTGATGGGAATGCCATAATGATCCACTTAGTGATTTGCTTGTCATGGCATTAGTCATGGCATTCCATCACCATGAGACTACATTTCTTTGAGTTTTATTTTCAAAGCTATTCCTTTGCCTTGTCTATTACTCTTTTGCATTTTTCTTTGTAATGTCTGCAAGCGATTTTATCAAGCGGAGTTCATTGCCTTGCTGCTACTTGGCTAAAAGCCCTAAAAGGTGCTTAACTCAAACAAAATTTATGGATGCTTGGAAAAAAATCTATCAAAGCATAATATTAAGCAACAAGCCATGGTCCTCATGGTTTTTTACTTGAAATCATCAATTTTTTTTTCACATTTTTGCAGATTTTAAACCGCCGTTTTTGGTGATTTTGAAGTTTGAAATGGAAAAAAATCATTGACCAAAAGTCAATGATTTTTTCAAAAAATCAAGGAAAAAATCTTCCAGCCTGCAATTTTTTTTTTAAATCGTGATTAATCGGGATTTTTTGCAGATTTATGCTTCTATATCACATACCTTCTTTCGCCCGGTGGTGTCTTTCCTTTTTTCTTTTCAGCCTTCTCCTTTCCATCTGACACCAAGTCCTTCCACTCCTCCCCAAAATCATGGGGGGACGCTCGTACTTTTTTTTCTTCTCTAAATGTGACCTATATTGGTCCCTCCACATACTTTAGATAGGTACCTGCGGCTTTCTTAAGATTTAGCAGTTACGGTTGAATGTTTATCACCAAAACAACACAACTAAATGGTTAATGAAACCATCTTTTAAATCTTCATTTTGGGCATTCCACTTGGGTATGCGTATGGTGGGCCCGAAGAGATCCAATGTAATATCACTTAGATGTTTATTAAAAACATCATTTCCTAGAAAATGATCATGGGATCAATAGTCTAAAAAGAGCGATCAATAAGTAAATTTCAATTGGATTATATAGAATAATAATTAAAACATTTTAAAGTACTTGGGACCTTCTCTATCTTTATGGGAACGAAATCCTCAGTCACCACAAGTGTGACCGGCAATGTTCTCATACTAGTAATATGCGAAGATCCAGGAAATGCTGCTAAAACATGACCAGTACCAGTGGCCTCTGCATCCCTAGGTACATGTCCTGATGCATGTTCTGGTATGTGTTCGCTGCCAGAGGGTGCGCTAATGGATGCCTACATGGTATGTGTTTCCGACATTTCAAACGACAATATAGGCATGGATGATGGGGTTAGATAATGTGATGTATGCCTAGGAAGATCAGGATGGACACTTGTACCAACCCTTACTCCTTGGGAAGCACTTGCAATACCCTGATCATGGCCAGGAGCATCATGAGGAGGCAAATAACCCTATAAAAACAACACATTTTAGTTCATGACATAAAAGAGTACAAAATATAAAACCATGAATGAACTTATGTTATAATTAAAGACCTCATGAAAACTTACTTGCAAGTTTTGTAATCTCTCTGTCAATACTTTAACCCTCTCTCTTATCTCATCTGTTTGAGGCATTTTGAACATCAACTGAGTCATTTCTTCATTGCATATTTTCATGAGATTCTTTATCATATCGAGAGGGTTTGCTGAATAAGCCATGTCATCATCAGAAAATATTGACTGCACCTCACTATGGATTCTCTCCTCTACTATTGGTGCCTTTCCTTGATTAGTCGGCTGCAACAATAATATTAAAAACATTATCAAAATTAACCCAAAAAACTTATGAAAAAAACATAATAATAAAACATTTTCCTCATATCTAATTTGTACAATTACAATGAGGTAAACCTGTCGGGTAGAAGTGGCTGAAGATACATCACGATCTATGCTCTGGGTTAGAGCCTTCTCTATACGATCAATATCCCCCTGTGACAAAAATTAAATATAAAAAAACATTATCAAAATGAAACCAATAGACTTATGGAAAAAAACATAAGAATAAAATGGTATATTGGAGTCATTAATTAGAGGTTGGGTAAAATGGTACATGAAATGCATTACCACCTATAAGTAAGCTGTGTTTGTAACTAAAGCGATTCAGAATTTGTAATCAATTAGCAGCTCTTCCCTGATTATTGATTTTTGCTCGCGCATGAATGAGCCGGTTTCCTCATGGCCTCGAATATGCAATTACCAGGTTGCTTATTTGTTGACCAGTCATGTACTATTTATAAACCCTACAATATTCCCTAATGCTTTTGGCCTTCCGTCAATGTACATAGCCACTCCTTTATTTTGATCCTTATCTTTTAGTTGTATATAATTTGCTGACAGTGCATACCTACGCATACTTCGTGTATATCGAACCAGTTGCATTCAATGTTTGTAACTATAACAGGGTCCAACATCATCAATTCAGTAACTTTGTCATAATAGACCTTTATGCTGTCCATGAAAAATAGGCCCAAACCATGTAATGACAATGGTGTTATGCGATATATCCTCTTGTTGACACAAAAATCGATGTTTATTGGAGGAAGTTCCTTGGGTATCCATTGTTTCCATAGATGTTTGTACCTCAAGGGCACCTCGACGTCACCTATGCTCTCATCATCATAAGAACATGACCCCCCTTCAGCAAGAAAAAATTCCATACGTTTACGGAATTTTCTTCTAATATTTTGACCTCTAGTTGATCTCCCTCTTTTAGACATACTACATGTCTCGCTTTCCTCTTCTCTTCCTGAATTTCCCTCGCTCGAGGAAGACAGATTTGACAAATACCTATTTGGTGGTACCTGCACTCGTAAGGATGTTGGATGAAGTTCTTTCATGGTGATGTGATCCCAAGGTGACATTATGATTAATCTATCATTTCATGGCTAGAATTTCACAGGTTATAAGGTAATCAAGTCTTGATAGATTGCAAGCTATTGTTACTACCGTCCAAATGTGTCCATCACAAATCAAATCTACTTAACATTTTAACTCCCAAATTTTGTAACAAGTGTTAAATGTGACTATGGTCCACCAGTTACACAACCAAGGCCTCAAATGTATTCTCTAATTGTAATCAAAGATCTTTTTCTCTTCATTCAAGTAAATAAACTTGAAGGGAAACACCACCAAGTGGTTTATTGGACACCTACATGACTAAAAATAGAAGCAAATTAACATTTAATTTCCATATGTCTAAGTGGTTAATGGGGAGGGAGTGTGTACTAGGCATGGTTAAGTTATCATAAGTTTACACTTTGGCAATAATTTTTTTTTTAAGTCATATTAAATCTTCCTATGTCTAATTGCTGGGAGATTTTTGGTATTTTTTAAGGTAGGATGATTGATGAAAGAGCCCAAAGACTAGCCTTTCTCTATGGTATCCAAGTACACATAGCAACAATCTTCTTTTATACCGGTTGGACATGATTTAAGAACTTAGCTAGGAATTATTCATTTAACCTAAGGTTTTCTCATAATGCCATCATTGGAAAAGTATGATCAAATTCTTCTATTATGAAGAATTGGTCTATGTGCCTCTAGTAATCACTATAAATGTTTGTAAGGATAAAATGACTAATTGCATCAAGTAGGAGATAATCAACTTTGATTTCTTCAAAGATTATATTCCTCTATTCATAATTTTTAAGGGTTGTGTGTGGAGGTTATCACTACCAAGAAGAGAGGAGACCTTTCCTTGTATTCTTTTATAATTTTCATTATTCTTATTTATTTTTACACTTACATTTACAAATACACATACATATGCATTTCATTTTCATTTTCTCATGTAGTTTAATAGGACATTAGTTTTATAATATGTGTTGAAGACTTTAGAATTTCAATTACATTAAATTATGGATATGTTGTATCTATAACACTACAAAACCATATGCTCTTTGCATTTACACTTGCATTTAGAAATACATATTTATATACATAGATATAGATTTCTTTAATGATATGTTGCATTTATTGTTCTAGGAAAGCATCCATTAATTGCATTTACATTTACATTTAAAAATACATATGCATACATACATACATATATACATACATACATACATACATATATATATATATATGTGTGTGTGTGTGTGTGTGTGTGTGTGTGCTTGTGTGTGTGTGTGTATGTATATCATTTATATTCAGTGTTCAGAAACAACCCATTAGGTATGCACATGGATAAAATTTCATAAAATCAGATCTCCCATACATGTTTTGTTGAAACCTAGGCTTGAACCTCTCATTTCACATGCTTTTCTTCACAAAACTATTGAGGACAACAAGTATACCTTCTTTATTTATCATCCTATGCCCTATTCATGCATCCTATAATTACAATAGTATCCATGGGGCCTCTTACACAAGCTACAGTAATCACAAAAAGTGTAAGAGCCCCTTTATATCATGTTTCGACTACAAAACCTTCAAAAATAGGGTAACTCAGATTATGATTTGTTGGTGAGCTGTATGGAAAAAATCATTAGCACCAGCTCATTCTTGGAGTCTTTTGAAAGAGAAGCAAATTAGGTGGCAGTTAAGTACAAACCTTATAGTTTCAAGGTGAATGAGGTGATCAATTTTGATTGGCCAACTGATGAAGAGTACCAGAAATAGGTAAATGTATATTTAACTGAGGAAGAGTGAAAAGGAGTAGGTTGCTAACGGTTGATAAATCAACTGTTGCAGTTACAACAAATTCCAATTTTTTTTTTGGTGATAGTCTAGGCATGGAATTCTTGAAGTTTTTTGTTGCTTCATCAACCATTATCAACGAGCACAATGAACAAGAAGATTCTCTGGGGAGATTGTTGTTGTAACAATTTTTTGGAATATCACAAGGCGGTCCAATTGGCTAGTGACACGTGTGCTTTCTGGCCTGATGCTTGTTTGCTCCTTATTTTTCTATAAGAAGGATTTCAAGGCCAAAAGTATGGGTTAGCAAGTTAGATATTTTTGGTCGAGTCTAGATGAAGTTCCAGAGCAAATTGTAAAGTCTGATGGTTTTAGGGAAAATGCAATTTAGGTTTTGAGTCATTCTGTAGTAGGTTTTGAATTCATGGGGATTTGATGTTTTATGACAGTACTGGCATTTGAATTGATATGATTAATTCAAACTCATGTCTCTCCATTGTATAAGCATATCTGAATTTTGAATAA
>VDFB02073233.1:0-20586 GCA_007258455.2 Sequoia sempervirens
GATGCCTTAAGTAGGAGGCATACATGGATGAAAAAGATGCAGATTGAAGTGGTTGGGTTCAATGAACTCAAGACATTGTATGCAGAAGATCCAGATTTTGCAGAAGCTTGGAAAGCATGCAAGGAACCTGTTACAGTGGACAGGACAAGGTGGCTGGATTTCATAATCCAGGATGGCATGTTATTTAAGGGAAGTCAATTGTGTATCCCGAGGAGTTCCATGAGGGAGAACCTGATAAAGGAGAAGCATAGTGGAGGAATGGCGGGACATTTTGGTCGAGATAAAACCATTGCCATTATTAGCGAGCATTATTATTGGCCTCAGTTGTCACAGGATGTGAAGAAGTTTGTACAAAGTTGTAGGGTATGTCGATGGCTAAGGGAAAGGGTCATAATACAAAGCTTGTATCACTTCTTACCTGCACTTTCAGAGGCCGTGGAGGATATATAAGTATGGACTTTGTTCTGGTTTTGCCAAGGACACAACGAGGGAATGATTCAGTCTTTGTGGTGGTTGATAGGTTTTCAAAGATGGCACATTTCATTCCATGTCAGAAGACCCATGATGCAGTCCACATTGCTGACTTGTTCTTCAAAGAGGTTGTGAGGCTACATGGTCTGCCAAAGAGTATTGTTTCAGATCGTGACACTAAATTTGTGGGGTACTTTTGGAGGACCTTGTGGAAGAAGCTGAAGACAGAGTTGAAGTTCAGTTCTGCACACCATCCACAAACAGATGGATGCATTTAGGTTGTTAACAGGAGTCCGGGTAACCTACTCAGATGTTTGGTAGGAGATAAACCCAAGGGATGGGACTTAATCTACCCTGCAGAATTTTCTTACAATAATTTTGTCAACAAAAGTACTGGTAGATCACCATTCCAGATTGTGTATGGAGGTAGCCCCAAAACAGCTCCAAAATTGAGGAAGATGGACCAAGAGAAGAAAATAAGTGCTAAGCCGAAGATTTTGCAGAACACATCAAGGATATACATGAGAAGGTAAGAGAACATATTAACAAGATGAATATGCAGTATAAGGCTAAGGAAGATCAGAAAAGGAGGTATAAGGAGTTTCAGATTGGGGATGAAGTGATGGTCCACTTGAGGAAAGAAAGGTTTCCAGTGGGAACATATATCAAATTGAAGATGAAGAATTTTGGTCCTTGTAAGATTTTAAAGAAGCATGATTCAGGGAATGCATATGAGGTAGAGTTGCCTGATGGAATCAACATTTCCCCTGTGTTCAACATTTCGGATTTGACAGAGTATCATGACGGTGGCGCAGAGGAAGTACCAATGATGGAACAGTGTAGGATTCCAGCACCTACTTCAGAAAAGGAGGAGGTTGAAGCAATCTTGGATAGCCGTGTGGGAAGGAGTACCAGAAACAGGCGTATGAAGAATATCTGGTGAAATGGAGAGGAAGGCCTGTTGAAGATTCATCCTGGTTATCTAAGGCAGCAGTTGACCGGTTGGGTTTTCCTCAACCATCTGAGACGTGACAGGGTCACTTCTCAAATTACCCTGGGTGTCTGATGCAGGAGCATCCAATGGTGTAAGGGCAATCTTGCATCACCCAAAAATAGTGAAATTTCAAGTTTATCATTTTTCAGGTGTTTTTACATTTTTGGATACCCTTTTCGTCATAATAAAATTCTCAATTCACGGTTTTTATTTTCTCTTCCTGGGTGGAAAGATATTGCAGTTTTTGTTGCCCAGATTTGCACCTAAAAATCTGTCGAGTGGGATTTGAGGCACTTAGAGCTTCCGGATCGGCCCCGAAACTTGCCGAAATCAGCGTAGCGATTTCGAGCGCGTTCTTGACTTCGAGAGCTTTCCAACGGTTCGAACGGTTCGCGAATCGGAGTCCTGGATCAAAAGTTATGGCCCCGCGAAGTTGGGGCACTTTCTAGAAGTTATGATTGCAAATGCCCTTTCCAAATTTGAACTTGTTGTAAATTTTTGGTGCCAAAACCGCCTAAACTCAATTTGAATGTTGTTTTGGCTCCAAACTAAGGAGGAGCTCTATTTATGGGTGGGTTTTCTAATTTTTGGGTAACTTTTTGGGGACAAGCTCGCATATTGCGAAAGGGTTAATCTGTAGCATCTGTAGCTTGCATATGTTGTAGAACTTGGGAATTTGAGATCCTCTGCATGTAAGAAGCTCCATTTTCTGAATAATAAAATTATTCTCTTGTTTGTGGGTTATTTTCTGTGTCTCGGGTTGTGCCTTCATCATAATGTGACAGCAAAGATTTTGATTTGAATAGACATTCCTTCATTAACATCATTAAAAATGACACATTCAATGCAAAATATTATTTCTAATATATTCCCTAATTAGTTAAATATAAAGCAAAACAAGCAAACATAAAAGCATACATTTAACCACCAACATTGTTAATTAACAATTTGTGAGCACAAAATGAACATTTAAAGTTTCATTTAGAGAACTCATCATTCTCCCCCTCTTGTTGTCAATCATGTCCTCATGGTTGAGGATCTGGAAAATTTTGGTTTTTGTTCACTATCTAGGTAACCATATCAACACATTGTAGCACATCAGCACATTCCAGCACATATTGTAAGAAGGTCCTAGAATGAGCATACCCATTCAATTGTTCAATTTCTTTCATCCAATCTCAAACTTTCCCCTATAAATTGTGGTGGTGCATCTAATGTAGGTGTAGGAATTATGATTAAGGGTGGTTTGAATCTCATTCCAATCCAATTGGCTTGTTGCTCCTTTATGATATCTATCAAATTTCTTACTCTAGTGAGACTCCAAGAAATATTTCATGGAGAGATGGGTTCTCTTCTTCTCAATGGCATTGGGATGCTATGAAACCTCTCTCTTGCTACAGCCAAAGCTCTGTATGGAAGTTGATCTTGCACATCATTGAAAATGTGAATGCTTTTAGATAGATTCTGCCTAAAAACTGGTGCTATTTTTTGTGATAGTGCAAAATATCTAAATCTGGCTCTGAAAGTCATTGACTAGGGGGTTTCATCTCTCATAGAGAGACCCAATTTCATCTGTGCATCTTTGTACTAAGCTATCTGATTTTTCCATTCAACTTGATTTTGCAGCAATGATACAAAAGACCTGATTTTCAATTCTCATATAAAAACATTCAGAAATGATTGAGGAAAATGTCCAAGAAGAAAACCATGTTGAAAATATTCACACATATAATTCTGAATAGTTGGATGACCGTTATTAAAGTCTTCTAGAAAATCATTGTCATCACCATGATCATTTTTTCTCTTCAGAACCAGTTGATTGATTTTTCATTGAAGAAATATTTCCCTCAAAAACAATGTATATAAACCTGATGGTTTTCTCATGGACAACATTGCAGAGGATAGTTCTACAACCTTGTCAAATCTTTCATTTGCTTCATCTATTTCTTTCTCTAACTGTTGAACTTGATTCTTCAATTGATAATTTTCTTGTTTAAATTTCATTGTTGTTAGAGAAAGGTATCTTCTTGGAACAAGTGGCGGAATAGGCGTAGGTGGTGGAATAGGATTAAGTGGTGGAATAGGAGGTAAAGAGAGGTATCTGGGTGGAGCAGATGAGGTGGAAGCCTCTTGAAACTATAATTTGTTGGATGGTTGTTTCAACTGTTCCTCTTTTTGTTCTAACTATTCCTTTAACCTTGCTATTTCCTCTACATTTGCTAATGCCTGTGCATTAGCTTGTTGTAAAGCCTCCTCTATTTTGTTTAACTGTCCTTACAAAACATTTTCTTTTTCTACCATTTCCTTTTCCATTTGTTTTGTTTTATTCATAGACTATTGCAACTCTTCTTCTTTCCTTTTTAATTTCTCCTCAAGAAATTGCATTTTTCATTTCTCTTCCTCTAACTCTGCTTGCATTTCGGATATCGCCATTGCCCTTACTAACTCTTCTTCTTCTACCATCCTTCCTTTTTCCTGTATTTTAGGAGATTCCTCTTATTCAGTCATTGGCTCTTTACCCTTCTTTCAAAACCTAAAGAGGGTGGAGGAGAAGATTCAACTTCCTTATCTTCAAATTCCTCATAAGCTTCTCTTTCCTCTGTTTGATTATCTAATTCTTCATCAGAGCTGACTCTAACTAAAATATGAGATTTTTTAGCATGAGGTGAGCTATGGGATTCTAACACGGGGATTCTTTCAGGAGATAGAAATGAGACTTCATGCAGACTAGCAGCCTGTACAAGAGACTGTAAAGGTGTTTGAACCTTTTCATGGCTTTCTAAATTGTCCTAAGGAGATTCAGGGGGTTGTTCGGGTAAGCTGTCAGGAGTTGAAACATGAGTGTCAAAAGTACTAGGGTTTTATTCTTGCGACTCTTTCTTTTTCTTTTTAGAAATACTATGGGTTACCCTAACAGATTCCTGTAGCTTCCTCTTTTTCTGTTTCTTTCCTTTTTTAGAAGATTCCCCTTTTTCAATTTTTACCCTTTTTGTTGTGGGCCCCTTCTTGGGTATTCTTCCATGTTTGACAACGGGAGTTGACAAAAATTCAAGCCACCCTTCCTTGATGGACTGTTTCCTCAAAAAATGGTGCTTTATAATCAAATGTATTAAACTATGATATCTGATAGATGATGTACCCCTAGATTTTACTCTAGATATCATAGCAAAGATTTGAGAAAATAGAAAAGCAGGTAGATTGATTTTTGTAGAAGGTATGGTATTACCATACCTTAAATGTGTCATCAATCACATTCCTGGCCCTAATATCATGCCATATTGTCCTTCACAAGTGAAGAACTTCATTAACCACATAACAATGGTTTTCCAGGGTTCCTCCAAGCTATTGTGAGCTATTCCCCTCTAACTTCCCTTGTGCCACTAAATTTCAGGTCAGCTCTCAAGTTCCTAATGAAATGCTGAAACTAACTCTTCAAAACTAATATGCCATTTATTTACTGGTTCTCCTTCAGTAGGAATACTTGATAATTCACTTATAATAGTAGGACTGACTTCTATTACTTCTCCTTTGACTCTTGTGACATTAACATGAAAATTTCTCACAAATTCCTCAACCAATTCTAGCTCAAAACCCTCATACATTTGAATAAAGTCAAGCCATCTAGATTCTCTAAGTAATCTTTCTGTCTCAGAGTCCAAATTGAAGTTTTTAGGCTCTATATTTCTCTTGTTCCCCATTTTTTTACCTCTACAACTTTACAAAGAAAATGACGGCCACATAATGTATGTTTCTTTTTTTTAGATGCAACACTTTCCATAAATGGAACGTCGTGTCAAACGTTTGGTACTAATTTTTCCTTATACCATCTGGATGATTTGCACACAACAACCCTATACTTTGCATTATGATTTGCAAGGTTGGCAGTGGTGCTAACACATGCAAATTTATTTGCAATAACGTAAAGATTTTAACCTTACTTGCAATCATTACAAAAGTATTTTAATGTCACATCCTTCTCTCTCCACCAACTTTTGAAAAAATTAATACCAATTTATTACACTATTAACAAACAATAAATGCGTACCCTTTTTTTATTTAAAGCGAAAATCAACTGGAGTGTGCAAATTAACTCAGTTGGTAAAGATTCCAATGAGCTAATCAGAGAGAGCTCAATAGTTGGTTATTACGAGAACTTTTGAAACCATCAGGAGCAAACTGAAGTTGATCTAGGAAGACCACCATTTCTAGTTTTCAGCCATTCCCCTTTTTTTTGAATTTTTCGGGAGATAAACCGCCATTTCTAGTTTTCAATTTATCTCCTTCAAAAGGATTATAAAGAAGCACATTCTCCCATGGAAGAAATATCCTCCACAAGAAAATGTTCAATTTTATTCTACAATTCTAATACAAATTCCTCTTTTGATGCTGGTCTATGATATATCTTCAGACGATGATCATTAACCAGCATAATCCTTCTTTCTCCATCTATTTGTATTAGTTGAACAACTCCATTTTCAAAAACTTTATCAATTTCATAGGGTCCCAACCATCTTGAATGCAATTTCCATTTAAATTCTTGGAATTTGGAATCAAATAGTAGTGCCCAATCTCCTTTCTTGGATTGTATGGCCATAATGTGCTCATCATGCCACTCTTTTCTCTACTTCTGGATTATTTATGTATGTTGAAGAGCCTCCATTCTCATTTCATCTAGGTTCAAATGTAGAATTCTATTTTTATCTACCTCAGATAAATCAATACCAACATCTAATGCTATTTTTAATGTCTACAACTCAAACTCAATAGGCATGACTGGAGTTTTTCCATATACTAACTCATATGGAGAGAATCCTATGGTTGTCATCCAGGTTGTATTGTAAGCCCAGATTGCTTCATCTAACCTTTCTGCCCAGTCTATTTTTCTCAATGAAACAGTCTTTATCAAAATATTTTCTAATTCCCAGTTAGTAACTTCTACTTGCCCATTTAACTGAGGGTGATATGGTGTAGATTTTTTGCGTGTCATATGATATATTTGCATAAAAGCTTCCACCATAATAGACATGAACTATGGTCCTTGGTCTGACACTATTTCCCTTGGTGCATTGAATCTTTGAAGAATATGTTTATACAAAAAATCAGCTACTTTATCTTCCCTTGCTACTAGAAAAGCTTTCACTTCAGCCCACTTTGTGACATAGTTTATACAAACTAGAATATAATGATTTCCTCTAGAAGGCAGATCAATAGGTCCCATGAAATTAATTCCCCATTTCTCAAATGGTTCAAGAGCTATCTGCAGTTGTAATGACATCTTCGTTGTTGGTGTAGGTCTTCCCATTTGTTGGCATTCATCACAATGCTTAACAAAGAATGAAACATCCTTTGTCATAGATGGCCAAAAATAACCAACTCCTAGGATCTTATGAACCGTTCTGATTATAGAATAATGTCCTCCTTCTGGATCATGATGGAAAGCATGTATGACATCATAAACATCTATATCAACAACACACATGCGAAGAACATGATCATGACACATTTTAAACAAAAGTCCATTTATCCATTGAAATCTAGAACTTTCACGAATTAATCTCCTTTTCTGCTTAGGATTAAAATGATTTGGACACTTCCCTATTACAAGATAATTTGCATTATCAACAAACCATAGAGGATGAATTGATATTGCAAACAAGTGCTCATCCAGAAATGTGTCATCTACTAGCTCTTGATCACCCTGCAAAATAATTCTCGAAAGGAAATCAACATTATCTTTACTAGGCTTATCTATAATGGTCACATCAAATTCTTGCAACAATAATAGCCATCTTATAATTTGTCCACCCACTATAGCTTTATTCATTAGATATCTTATAGCAGCATGGTCTGTGTGAATGAATACTTTGTAACTAGTAATATAGTGCCTAAATTTATTAATTTGCATATAGTACAGCTAAAAACTCTTTTTCAGTTGTTGTGTAATTCCTTTCGGTAGGATTCAAGTTTTTACTAATATAGTAGATAACATGCATTGCTTCATTCTCATCTTTATGTCCCAAGACTGCACCAATAGCAAAGTTGGACGCATAAGTATGTATATGAAATGGAACTCCCCAAACAGGTCCTTTGATAATTGGAGTAGTTAAGGCATGTTTAATTATTTCAAAAGATTTTTGACAATCACTTGTCCATAAGAACTCCACATCCTTTTTGAGCAATGTGAAAAAAGGTTCAAAAATTCTACTAAACCCCTCAATAAATCTTCTGTAGTACCCAACATGCCCAAGGAAACTATGAACATTAGTTTGATTTTTAGGGGTCTCAATCTGTTGAATGATTTCTACTTTCTTGGGATCAACTTTTATTCCCTATTTTGAAATGTGATGTCCTAGAACAATCCCTTTTGTCATCATGAAGGAACACTTTTCATGATTCAAAGATAATCTATGATCCTTACATCTTTGCAAAAATTTATTCAAACTTTCAAGTGCTTCTTCAAATGTTTGTGCATGAACTGTAAAATCATCCATAAACACTTCCACACATGAGGTAGTTAAATACACAAAAATAGCTAGGGCAACTCTTTGGAAAGTGGTTGGTGCATTGCACAGTCCAAATGGTAGAACTGTATAAGCATATATTCCCCAAGGACATGTGAAGGTAGTCTTATCTTTCCTCATGAGCCACTTGGATCTAATTGTACCCACTAAAGCCATCTAGGAAAGAGAAATAACTACTGCCAGCTAGGTTATCAAGTACTTGATCAATAAATGGTAAAGGAAAATGATCTTTTTTAGTGGCTTTGTTTAATTCTCTATAATCCACACACACACACCATTTTCCATTTTTCTTGGAAACAATAACCAATGGGGAAACCCATTGACTATCAGATATTGGATAAATAAACCCCACTTTCAACAATTTTTCTATTTCTTGCTTTACAAAATCATGAAGAACAAGATTGATCCTTCTTTGTCCTTGCCTTAATGGCTTAACATATTCAGTATAAATATGATGAGTACAAATAGAAGGGTGAATTCCTCTCATGTATTTATATTCCCAAGCAAATGCTTCAATGTGATTTTCCAAAATTTGCTTCAATTCCTTTTCTTATGAGGAGGATAAGGATGAATTAGTGAAAAGAGGCTTATCCCCTACCACTGTAATTTCTTTGTTCTCATTCTTAGAATCAAGTGGATCTCCAATAAGTGTATTCAAGGGACATGGGTGTGAATTTTGCTGATGTAACATCCCCTGACAGTTCTTCTTCTTCTTTACTTGACCAATCTTTTCAGAATTAAGATCTTGTTCTTCATATTCCTCGGCATGTTCTATCAAAGTAACCATGGCCAATTCTATAATTCAATCTCCTTCTAACTCTATATCCTCATCGATCAAAATTTGAGTATTAGGTTGAAATGATGGTTGGGCTGGAGGATAAAGTGACAACTCCTTCTATTTCTAAACGTTAGAAATGATCATACTTCCTAATCTATAATCTATTCTACAGTGGCTAACCATGGTTTGCCTAAGATAATTGGATAACCATAATCCTTCTTTCTAGCTTTAAGAACTAGAAAGTCAACTAGATAATCCCATGTATCAATGGTAACCATGATGTCTTTAAGAACACCTTCAGGTTTGGTAGTAGATTGATTTGTCAACTATAAAACAGTTGTTGTGGGTTGAATCCTTGTCATACCCAACATTTCAATAGTGTCTGATGTGATAACATTGATAGGTGCTCCCAAATCAATTAGCACATTGGTTATCTCAATTCCTCCTATACTCAAAGTTATCACATGACTACCAGGATCATTATACTTTTGAGGGAGTAATCTTCCTGAAAAAACATCAGTGAGTTTGGTCCCTATATGTATTGTAGGAGGTAATTTTTTCTTGCTACCTAGCATTTTCATACAAAGAGACTTAACCAACTGATTTATTTCAAGTATATCTTTAATGACCTATAATAATGGTATCTCAATATTGATCTTTTTCAATTCACAGAGAAGTTGAGAATCTACCACATTCATTAAATTTGGTTGGGGGATGTCAGGAGCTACTTGTTCTATTTTCAAATGCTCAGGGTAAGGTGCCTGATTAACTTTTTTTCATCATCAGAGTTATGTTTTTCCTTCAAATACTCTTTTTCTTTCTCACCCTCCCGATCTTTAGCATTTGGTATGGATGGGACATTACGGTTCCTTAATTGAATATCGTTGGCATCAATTACATTCAGATTAGGAGGATTTGAATTAGTATGATTATTTTTTGGATTTGAAATAGGTTGTGTTGGTAGCTGAGGTTGGTTTACTTGTTCAGTGATTAATGGAGGTGTTTGTACCCAGGGACTCCTTGACCCCTAATTTTGCCACAGGTGAAATTGTGTGTGATTTTGTTGCCATGATGGATGTTTTGGCTGTCACCATGGATGATTTGATTGCCACTATGATTGATTCCACTGAGGATTCATCCATTTAGGATGAACCCATAATGTAGGTGGTGGTTGTGTTTGGTAGGGAGGAGTCCATTGGTTTGTATTTTGCCAAGGATTTTGATTCCAATTAGCTCTAGGACCATATTTCCCTTGATTAGCGTTATATCTTGTATTTTGAGATCTTTTCCCAACATAATTAAGCTCTTCCTCTACTACAGGTTGTTTCTTCAGATGATTCTTAATTCCAGGTAAGAGGCTACAAAAACTTGTTGCATGATGTTTCTCACAAATTTCATAGAGATCAACTTGATTTAATAGATACTCTCTCAAAATATGTTTCCCTCTACATTTGGAACAATAAATGGCTAAATCCTTAGTAGTTTTCTTATCTCCTTGGATGTTGAAATGAAAGAGTATATCAATTTTTAGATTTGCAATTTCCTCCATTACTTGAGACACATCAGGAGTGAGATCTTTGTTCCTTTGGGAGCTTCTAGTCCCTACTCTAGTCCTAGAGTAGTTTTTGCATATTTCAATAATATCTTCCAAAGAAAGCTTATTGATGTCTCCTTTCCCCATAAGATTCAAAGACTCTCTAGACTCATCATCAATTCCTTTCAGAAAAATTAACTTACTAATCTCATTATCCAACCCATTACCACACCTTTTATGCACAAACTGAAATCTATCAGCATAATCTTCTAGACTTTCATCTTCCATTTGTCTCATTCGGAACAATTCTTCTTTCCTATCTCTTACTCGACAATAATCTTGGTATTTATCCAAAAACTCAGTTTATATTTCCTACCAAGTTGAGATTGTCCCAACACGTAAACTCATAAACCAACATAAGGCTAACTCTTTCAAGGTAGAAGGAAATAGTTTCAACTTCTAGTTATTAGTGGTATAGTCATAGGTCTGGCATAAAACCTTAAACTCAAAGAGAAATTGGTCAGGGTCTTTAGAAGTTTTTCCCCTAAAGGTAGTTAAAATAGAGGGTGAAATATCCTTCATAGGAGGCTCATCATCCCATCTATTTAATTTGATAGGATAGGGAAATGTCCTATTTGGTGGGGGATCATTTCCTAGTTGGTCACCCATTTCTTCTTCTGTAAAATGTTCCTGATTTTCTCCTTGATTTTCTTGATTCTCTTCTTGATTTTCAATATGATGTTGTTGTACTTGTTATTGATCAAAATAAATGTTTCATAAATCAATTTTTCATGGAAGAAACCTTCCCAGAGGGTCTCTAGCTCGTCTCATCCACAATCTAAATTGTCTTCCTTATCAACACTAAGGCTTCAAACTTTAATAGCCGAATCTTTAGTCCCCAACAATGACATCAAAAATGATAGCAAGGTCGTTGGTGTCACTTCTTGCATCATTTAGTCTCTCAATTATTGAACTAGGTGTGTCTTAGAGCTATATGCAATAAGGATGTCTCGATAGATTGGGGGGTTTTGCACTATAAACAGTGACTTTTGATTTCGTCCTGACTCCTTCGGGAGCTTTAAAGAGCTCTCGGGAGTGGAACTCAACAAATAATTTCTAAGGACTTAATTCTATCTTATTCCTTAACTAACACTTATTAAAACTCTAGTAACTTAGTTCGGATCCAACCTAACTTAATTGTAATTGATTCATGGAAGAATTAAAATTTACTTAAATTCACACTTAATCTAAAATTCAGAATTTAAATTCTATTCTTATTTACTTGAAAAGAAAGTCTATTTTACGCTTACAAGAAAGTAAATATTAATCTAGAAAACAACACTAAATTCCATGAATGAATTTCCAAAAAAGCTTCTTTTTAATCTTCCCATCAGTCATCATTATTACTTCTACCAAAACCATCATGTATTTGAAAATAATTACTAAAATTGAATTCCTATGAACAACATATTAAATCTAAAGTAAATGAATAAATGTTAATCAACAGTGAAGCATAATTAACTATCTTGGTAACATAATGAACTAATCTAGAAAATATGAATAAATGCAGTTACTAACAGTGATTAAACATAAATCAAGATTCTTAATTATTTTACTCAATACAAATTGAACATAAATTAACTAAATCAAAAGAATACAACACAGGATCACCTCCTTTGGTTGAGCGGGCTTTGCTCTTCCTCTGGTGGGACCTTAAACATTGAGATTCTAATTAACTTCTTATTTTCATCCAAATTGGCCCAAGTAGGGAAATGGAACAAAAGTGCATAGTATAGTCATTACAATATCAAGCGAAAAATTATCTAAGTTTGGACTATTCCAAAAGGTGGATATTTATAGGAATATCCCTTATTTGAATTCAAAATCATGGCATTACCCGCCAAGATACAAAACGGTAAACAAAAATGAAACATAACTAAAAATGTCAGAGAGAATTCCACCACATAATAGATGAACAAGAAGTTTCCAAATCGAGTAGAGAAGTCAATTTGAAATTATGATGAATCAGTATCCAGCTAGAGCGATCAGGAGTGTGACTTATTCCAAGTTGTTAAATGAAGAGTTTAACAGATCCACCTCATGAAGTAAGCCTTCAATCACCTGAATGAAATCCTCAAAAATAGGATGCTAATGTGACAACAAATATTTTGATTTGAATAGTTATTCCTTCATTAACATCATTAAAAATGACACATTCAATGTAAAATTTTATTTCTAATATATTCCCTAATTAGTTAAATGTAAAGCAAAATAAGCAAACATAAAAGCATATATTCTACTGCCAAGATTGTTAATTCACACTATAATAAAGTTTTTGTGAGCACAAAATGAACATTTAAGGTATCATTTAGAGCACTCGTCAATAGGGGTGTCATCACATTACATCATATGAGGCAGCTCGATATTCCCTACTGGCATTGAGTGGTCAAGGATATGACAGTATTTAGATGGTACTTGTGGCTTCAGATGCTAGATTTTTATGATGAAGTGCAACAATTTTTCTTTGCTTGATAAACCTGATATATGTAGGGCCAAGAGCACACGATCATTAAGAGGTACCTGCCCGATAGGGTTGATAGACAGTTTGGCGAGAGGTAGGATAGGCCTAATGATCATTATACCATCTTTGTTAGGTCAACTCGAGAGATGGCATGGGGACATATGATCCCAACCCATGAGATTGTCGAGGGCTTTCGATAGTTGGTTGCTAGGCCCTGGGCCTTTGATCAAGGATAGGTAGATGCACAGACGATGCCTACTTATGATGCATGGTTCGTACCCCCTCCTCGATTGAGAAATCCAACAAGTATACCTCCACGAGGGAGACCAAGAGGGAGGGGTGTAGGTAGAGGAAATGGGTAGCTAGATGATGGGCAGGGAAGAGGATAGGGTAGAGGAAAAGATGGCCAGGATGGCCAACATTAGCAGGATGGATAGGTCCTAGGTGCACCACCAGTGCATCAGTAGCCTCTGTAGCATCCACCGATACAACAACCTCCACAACAACCATCATTGGGGTCAGATCCCCATGATGCACAAATACAACAGTTGCAATAGTAGTTGCAGGCGGTGATGAGTGAGAGAGATCAAGCTTGTTAGAAAATTTTGGTCATCACTGTTGAGAGAGATCAGGCTAGGCAGTAGGTAGTGATATTGACAACATAGAGAGACTAGGAGCGTTAGCTCAGGTAGACTACTGAGATGCAGTTGGCACAAGAGGTTGGGCGACACCAACAATTAGAGTCCATGACATCTGCAGCTCAAGGACGAACAATGTTTGCCTGATTGTATAGAGAGGTTGTGACTGAGGCGGCCTATTATCACATGCATTACCATTGACATGTACCTACAGGGATTAGGTAGCTAGATTACTCACAAAGGAGTGGGGCACATCCCTGAGCCGAGGATTAGCCAAAGAGACAGCCTGGTGAGGGTAGCAACCATCAGGGTTGGCTTGCTTGTATAAACACTTTTTGACTATTTCCCAATTCTTTAAACAAATATACATTCATGGGCTCCTTTTTGATAGCCTTATGGATATTGTACTTTTGATTGATATACATACACTGAATAATATATTGTATTATGACAGTCACCATTTATATATATATATATATGTATGATACAGATTCGATATGTGATGTGATGTGTTTGTTTTATTTCATGCTTATGAATGTATGGATGTACTTTGATATGATATGATATGCTTCTATATTATGATCATGTATGGATGCAATGTAATGAATGGATGTGTTTCCCTTTTTATTTATGATGCGATGATATGAGATGTAATTGTTGTCACGTGGGACCCTCAACCCTCGTCGGTACCCCTTAAACCTCTCCAATGTCACCCTCACTGACAACTTAAGCTTTTGGTGTAGTGGCAATCGGTCTGTGTTAACAAAATTGGTGAATTTGTTGGGGAGGGTTCGATTCCCACTCTTGACACTCTTTCTGTCTCGTAGTCGACTGTGTTTGTCTACCTCTCGACTGGGGGGGTAAACTATTGTCACGTGGGACCCTCAACCCTCGTCGGTACCCCTTAAACCTCTCTGATGTCACCCTCACTGACAGCTTAGGATTTTGGTGTAGTGGCAGTCGGTTTGTGTTAACAATAATGATATGGAATGGATGTAATGCTATGTTCTTTTTCAGTATCTTTTTATGATATTCCATGGGATGGATGATATGATATGCAAATGTTATGCTTATGCAAATGATATGGATGCATTTCTTTTTTTTTGTGAATTTTTCTATGCAATTTTATGAGATGATGATGTATGCATATGGATGTATGTGCAGATGTTTATGCTTATGATATGATAATGCGATGTATGTTTATGATATGCAATGCAATGATTTAAGATTCTTAGAACAACAAATCTATATTATTCATCACAACTTAAATGATAATGATGATGCAGGATGTATGTTTTATGATATGTTATCATTATGCGAGATGTATGCATGCTGATGATTTGTGGATGTAGGATGGATGCATTGATGATGTTTTTGTTGACTGTCATGATACCAGGTTAGCATAGAGAGAAGATAGAAGAAACAAGATGATTGACCATTGATTTTGATGATTGATTCAAAAAGGTCCAACAAGTCTATGATCCACCGAGACTTTATTAGAGATCGTGATGAGAAATGCATGATGATGATTTGCTCATATCTTGGGATTGGGATTTTTTTCCGTTCCTTATTGTTTGATATAACACATAGACACAATGCATCAAGTTGTTGATAACCAGGATGGCATTGTATCTAGTGTAATGGACTTTGACTCTAAAAATAGATAGGATAGTTCTTGTTCACACCTTGACATACAGAAACCATGTCGGAATGTAAGTTAGAAGCTTAGAATATATTGGACCAAAGCATACACAATAGTCAAAAAGGTACTCCAAACAACTTTCCTACACACAACTAAGCAAGTACACTCCAAGATTATTTTACAAGAATACCCACAATCACAAAAAATGAAAGATAATGATTGATGCCCCATTCCTTTCTCTCTAAATCATTTTAATAGAAATCATTGAGAGGTCCTCAAAATGGGTCATTGAGATAAATCATAAGAAAAGATCAAAGAAAAATAGTCAGTGTTATCTATATCTCTTGCCTATTTAATTATAGCTAAGGTGATTTCTGATATTGATGCCCATTGCAGGAAGGATGCATCCTAGGACATTGTTGATTAGGTGTTTTGATTAGGATGAGGTGTTTGATAAGTCATTGATATAAATTTCATTGGCGCATTTACCTATGATCTAGACTTTAGATTTTGACACTTAGGTTCTCACTTTACGAATTGCTATACTTGCTTTATATTTGTTTTACCAAAGGTTGACAGTGATGATTGATTTATTATGGATAGAGGTTTATTATAGGTGCAAGCAAAATGGGGTGGATGGTTTTGGGTTTTCTAGAATATTTCAATGTTTTTGGTATTTTTGAAATGTTTTGAGGTTGTTTTTGGTCTTTTTGAGAGTTTATATGAATGTTTTGGTTTTTGATTTTTTGAGTCTGTTTAGGGTTTTCTCTAAGATATTTGATGTTGTTTAGGTCTTTTGAATGTTTTCTAATGTTTTTATGTTTTCTGATATTTCAAATGTTTAGGGGTTTTCTGATATTTGAATGTGTAGGAATTTTTTGAGAGTTTTGACCAAGAACCTAACCTAAAAGACCTATACTAGGGGCCTTGGGGAATGATCAAAGACTAGCCTTTCCTACTTTATACACACAAAGACCACGTAGTTTGACTAACTCAACTTATTAACAATGAGACATGAACAGTTGATGGAATGCTAGTTTATTATGATGGACTCCTAAAGGACTGACCTAGGGTGTATCAGAGGCACATCAATGATGGCCTTGCCTACATTCAAGCTTAGAGACCCGTAGTTCGACAATAGGGTACCATTTTGGATTTTTGATGTTTTGACCTTTTTAGGGTTTTTGATGTGTTTTGGATGTTTTGAATTTTTGACTATACAATTTTGCAAATGTTTTTGGGATTTTTTATTGTGATTTCCAATAACCTTAAGATATACAAGAACCTGATCTGATCCATAACGAATTTCCCCAAGTGTGATATGATAGACTACCTCGATATAGGTAGGACAAATTGACCTTTGGAATATGCCAAGTAGTACTAAGGGGATGTGATACTTCATAATATCAAGCTATGATAAGGATGCAGATGGGTGAGGGAACAAATAGGATGGATGAGGCGATAAATGGATGGTGATGCAAAGAATGATAGGATAAAGAGCCAAAGAATAGATGGAGGTGCTTTATTTACGCAAGGTGCCTGTTTTCTAGGTTTTCACCAAGGTACTTGCCCAAAGCGCCACCGAAATGGTTTTCACTAGAGGATAATTTTTTTCTTTACTGTTTTCAATCATTTTTTATTTTTTTATTTTTTTTGGATTTTTGTTCAATTTTTGGATTGTTTTGTATTTTTCAGATTTATACCCTTTAAGGCTAGGCATAAATTTTTTTGAGATGCAAGTTGTTGGTTGGTTCCTGCAAGGGTTCACCTTTAGGTGTTGACAATTGTTATGCTCTCGATCCATAACTTGGTGTGATGACAAAGGGACCCAACTAGTTAGGCTCAAACTTTCCTTTACTGTCATGACCTGGAAGATTCTTCTGATTCTACTTTAGGACAAGATCCCCTACCTGGAAAGACCAACATTTGATCTTCTTGTTATAACTTTGTTTCAGTCGGTTTTGATACACATGCAAGTGATTAAGAGCATCAAGACGATGCTCATCCAGGAATTCTAGCTCATTCAACCGACATATTTAGTATTCTTCATCAGTGACCAAGTTTTGCAGTGACACTCACAGTGATGGGAGCTCAACCTCAATAGGCAAAATGACTTCTGATCCATAGACCAAGGAGAAAGGGGTTGCACCTGTAGGCATGCAGATATTGGTTCGGTAGGCCCAAAGAGTGGGATTTAACTACAAATTCTAGTCACAACTAGCTTCATTGACTATTTTCTTTAGGATCTTCAAAATGGTCTTGTTTGAAGCCTCAACTTGACCATTTCCTTGGGGATAATATGAGGGAGAGAATCAGTGTTGGATGATGAATCTTTGACATAGCTCTTTTACATCCTAATTCTTGAAGGGTGTTTTGTTGGCTGAGATAAGAGTTTATGGAACACCATAATGATAGATTAAGTAATTTAGGATAAATTTGGCAATTTGCTTCCCCATTATGTAGGTCATATTAATGGCTTTGACCCACTTGGTAAAGTACTCAGGGGATGTTATGATAAATTTGTGGTCATTGGATGAGGTTGGAGTCTTTCCTATGAGGTCAAGCCCCCACTACGAGGAAGGACAAGGTGTGATCATTTGGTATAATTCTTGAGTTGTAGCATGAATCAAATCTCCATACTGTTGACATTGGACACATATCTACACATACTGATAAGCTTCTCTTTCCATGGTTGGTTAGTAGTATCTTGTCCTTAACAATTTCTTAGCTAAAGTCATACCACTAGAATGGGAACCACATATGCCATCATGAACTTTTATTAAAGCGGTCAAGGCTTCCTCTTGGTTAAGACATCGTAGTAATGTCCCTTTGATGCTTCGATGGTAAAATGTATCACCTAGGATCACGAATCGGGATGCCTTCTTGACAAAAGTATTTTTAAGATTGGAGGTGATATCGGATGGGAGGGTTCCTCTGCTTAGGTAGGTGAATATTTCATGGTACCATGGGGATCTAGGACCAACAATGACAACACAAATTCAGATTCAAGGATTTTAAAAGTTGGTATGAGAAGTTGTTCTACCAAGAATTCACATTGGAGGATGTTGTTCGACATGTCTAACAATGATCCGATTGTTGCCATGATGTCTGCTGCTTTGTTGTTCATATGAGGAATTTTCTCAAAAGTTATGTTAATGAAAATGTATTTGAGAGTTTCTAACATCTTCTTGTAAGGAGTAAGCTTGTCGTCCTTAGTTTGATAGTCATCATTAACTTGGTTGATAACTAGCTATGAGTCTCCATAGACTTTCATCTCTTGTATTTTCCATTGAACTGCTATCCTTAGACCTACTATTAGGGATTCATACTAAACAATTTTGTTAGTACACGAAAACAATAGCATGTATGACTTTGGGATGCAATCACCTTGAGGCGTGATGAAAAGAATACCCGCTCTTGATCCATGTTGGGTGAACGATCCATCAAAGTACATTTTCCACTAATTTATGAGATTGATAAGGAACACTGATTCATCAGGGAATATAGATATCAAAGGGTTCTCCGCATAGATAGGTGCTTCTACCAGTTAGTCCATGATCACTTGTCCTTTGATTTCCTTATGCTCCACGTACTCTATGTCAAATTTAGTTAAGATCATTACCGATTTTTCCATTCACACCATGAGAGTCGCTTTGGATAACATGTATTTCAATGGGTCAATCTTTGCAATAAGTTTGATTTGATATGACAACATGTACTATTTGAATTTTTGTTAAGAAAGAACCACTACTAAGCATGCTTTCTCAATGGATGAATAGTTCATTTCATAGCTCACCAAGGTCCTGCTGATGTAATAGATAGCCCTTTCCTCTCTTTTTTCATCATGTTGTGCTAGAAGAGCACCTAATGCTGTTGATATTGCTGAGATATATAGGATCAATGGTTTGTTTGGTATTGGTGGCATGAACACTGGAGGTGTCAGTAGATAGTCCTTGATCTACTAAAAAGCTTTATCACACTTCTCATCCCACTTGTAAGTTATTCCTTTATGGAGAAGATGCGAGAAAGGGTGGATTTTTTTTTATAGTTGTGCTATGAACCTTCTGATGAACTGCAATCTTCCTTGTAACCCTCTCATATGTTTCAGTGTTTGTGGTGGTTCCATATCGAGGATGGATTTTACCTTTGTTGGATCAATTTCTATCCCTCTTTGTGAGATGATATAGCCAAGAAGTTTCCTTGATGTAATTCTAAAGACACACTTTTTTTAATTTAGCCTTACTTTGTATTCTTCAAGTCTGTCAAAGATGGGTCCCAAGACTTGTATGTGCTCACTTATTTTCTTGATTTTTCCAAAATATCATCCACATAATCTTCAACTGTTTTGTGGATCATGTCATGAAAGATGAGGGTCATTGCTCTTTGATAGGTTTCTCTTGTGTTCTTTAGCCCAAATGGCATTACATTCCAACAATAGGTTCCTAATGGACAAGTGAGTGTAGTTTTGTGTTGATCCTCCTTGGTGATCATGATTTGATTGTAGCCTGAAAAACCATCCATGAGTGATAGCATTTCATGCCCAACTGTTAGGTCGGCGATGAGGTCGATGTTAGGAAGAGGGAAATCATCCTCCTGGTATGCTTTGTTTAAGTCTCTAAAATCCATGCATATTCTAATGCCCCCAGTGGGTTTGGAGACTGGTACTAGGTTTGAAACCCACTCAGGATAATCTATCGGCCAGATGAATCCAACATCAAGAAGCTTTTGTAACTCAAGTTTCATCAAGAGTGCTATCTAAGGGTGCATCTTAATTTTTGTTTTACTAGCTTGGCTTCAGGATATACTGTTGAGTGATGCACAACAACTTCTGGATCGAGCCCTGGAATATCAGTATATGACCATGTAAAGTTGGTTCTTCTCTCTTTCAAGAATGCTGCTAGGTGTTTTTTTTCTTCATCCAATAGGGACTTAGCATAGAAAATGATCTTGGGTGCTTCTTTTGTTCCCACATTGACTGGAGTGGCCTTTTCTGCTAGCACAAATGATTTCTCTGGATGTATTGCACTAAAGGGGAGATTGAATCCCTCATCCTTGGGCACCTCAGAGAGGTTTTTACCCTCGGATACGTCCTTTATTTTTACTATTTTAGGATCAGAGAGTGCCATAATGTGGTTTTCACTCAAAGATCTGCATGTTAATTGCATTTCATCAATTTTGCAACTAAAGGATTCAATCATCTCTCCATAGTACACTCATGTGTCTAGCTCTATGTCAAAACCTTCCTTGTGATCTTCCCATGGTAATTTGTCACGAAGTCCAATGAATTCTGAGATTGCTTCATCATTTTTGAATAAGTCTAGAATCAGTGGTCCTTGTTGGTCTAAGTCAATGAGTTGCAGGTATACTAGACGTATTTGAGTTGGTTGATTGCTCAGAGCAAAGGATGTTGTGGATATCATGAAGAGGGAGTTATTCTCAAATAAATCAACAACATCAAGAGGGAAAGTCATCTAAGGTGATATCATG